>CAVNYN010282785.1:0-12229 GCA_963692815.1 Nyctanthes arbor-tristis | reverse complement strand
CACTCGGCTCTCAAATATCTTCTTGCCAAGAAGGATGCAAAACCCAGGCTGATTCGTTGGGTTCTGCTTTTACAAGAATTTGATTTGGAAATTAGAGATAAGAAGGGAACAGAAAACTTGGTAGCAGATCACTTGTCCAGACTTGAGCAGACAGAGTCTATTGTTGGGGAAGAGATTCAGGAAAATTTTCCAGATGAGTGGTTAATGCAACTGGCTAAGGCACCTTGGTATGCAGATTTCGTTAACTTTCTAGCCAGCAATATTATTCCACCTGATTTTTCTTATCAACAAAGGAAAAAATTTCTTCATGATGTACGTTTCTTTTTGTGGGATGAGCCCTTCTTGTATAGGAGGGGACCTGATCAGATTATTCAGAGGTGTGTGCCAGAGGAAGAGATGCTACCTATTTTAGAAAGAGTGCATTTCGGACCATATGGAGGGCATTTTGGGGCACAAAAGACCGCTGCAAAGGTACTGCGAAGTGGATTTTATTGGCCGACACTATTTCGTGATGCTTTTACCTTTATAAAGAATTGTAATAGATGCCAACATATGGGAAATATCTCTTCACAGCAAGAGATGCCTCTAAATAACATCTTGGAGGTGGAAATTTTTGACGTATGGGGAATAGATTTTATGGGACCGTTTCCTCTGTCATTTTCAAATTGATATATCTTGGTGGCTGTGGATTATGTATCTAAATGGGTGGAAGCAATAGCGCTAGCCACAAATGATGCCAATGCGGTAGTTCACTTCTTAAAGAAAAATATTTTCAGCAGGTATGGGATGCCAAGGGCAATTATCAGTGATGGGGAAACTCATTTCTGTAACCGGCTATTCAAAGCATTATTAGCTAAATACGGTGTTCACCACAAAGTTGCAACATCATACCATCCACAAACAAGGAAACCTCTAACAGGCAGTTGAAAAGAATTTTAGAGGCTACAGTAAACAGATCGCGCAAAGATTGGTCTAGAAAATTAGAAGATGCACTGTGGGCTTACCGTACAGCTTTCAAGACACCCATTGGAATGTCTCCATACTAGTTGGTGTTTGGAAAATCTTGCCATCTACCTATTGAGATTGAGCATAAAGCCTTTTGGGCAGTCAAGGTATTGAATTTTGATTTAAAAGCAGCAGGAGAAAAAAGGCTCCTACAACTTAATGAGTTAGATAAATTTCGCCTCGAAGCATATGATAACTCAAGGGTGTATAAGGAAAAAACAAAAAGGTGGTATGACAAACGCATCCAGCACAGAGAATTTAAGGAGGGTGAGCAAGTTCTACTTTATAATTCAAGACTCAAACTTTTTCCTGGAAAGCTGTGCTCAAGGTGGTCCGGCCCCTTCACCATCGTAAAAATATTCCCTTATGGTACAATTGAACTCCATCATCCGGAAAAGGGGAACAATTTCAAAGTAAATGGTCAACGGGTGAAACATTATCTGGGAGGGGATTCCACAGAAGAAAACTCCTCCATTAACTTGAAAGATGCTGAGTGATCATCAACAAAGTCGAGCTCAAGACTATAAATTGAGCGCTTATTGGGAGGCAACCCAATTTTCTAACTCTTTTCTTTTATTTAATTATTTTCGGTGCATTTAAAAGTTATTTTCACATTATTTTTCTTTACCTTTAATTGTGTTTTTTTTAGGCAGGTAGCATGTCATATCTAGTATTTTACGTTTATGTATTCTTAAAAAAAAAAAAAAAAAAAGTAGACCGCGGCAGACCGCGGTATGCAAACCCGCGGCTGGGGAAAGTTTCTGCTGCCCGCTTGCTTGCCGCGGCCTACCCCCGGGCGGGGTCGGTTTTAAAAAACCGACCCCCTTCATTCTTGTGCACGCCTAAAGCCTCTTGTTTACCTATTCTCTTCACTTCAACCCTTCAATTACACCAAATCCCGACTCTTGCACTTGTTATTTACTTGTTCACATCAACATTTAAGGATTTGTTTGCATGATTTGTGCATTACATAGGTATGTGAACACCCCTACGAATTCTTGAACTTGATATATGTATGCTTCTATCTACATAGCATTGTAGGATGCTTAATAGGTTAAGAATGTTCCATAAATATTGATTTCACTTGTTGTTTGTTGATAAAATCTTCCATGGGTAGACTATGAATCTCATGAACCTTGAATTGTTCTTATGTTAATTTTTGCACCCCATGTGTTTGACGAATTGCCCCAACCAAATTGTTCATTGATTTCGCTTTTATGACTTAAGGTATTAACTTGCTAAGTTAGGGGGATTTTTTTTATATGCTTTGAATTTCAAAACAAAAGGTGAATGGCTAACCATTATGTTGACATTTTGAGTGGCTTGGAGTCTTTAATATTATGGAATATTGTTATATGTTTAAGGTATTCATTACTTTCAATCCTTGATATTATCTGATTCTTAATGTCACATACAACAATGTTTACTTACAAGTTGTGACAATGCCACCAAAAACAAGAACGAGCAAAGGAAAAGCTGTAGCCGAGAGCTCTAATGCTTCCAAAAGGCCAAGGGTGGAATGAAATTATCAAGCATTCACCGATGATCAAGCAAGGCGTACGTAAGATATTTTTAAGGATGTTGACTTCATTTACGAATGAGCAGTGGATATCCAAGCCTTAAGGAATGTGAGGGTTGCGAATATCATTAATACAAAAGGATGGAGGGTTTCTGATCAATACACCTCATAAGGTCTTCCCGGCCATTGTTCACGAATTCTATGCCAACTTTAATGCCACTATTGAGGATGAGGACAATGAGCATTGGTTTCACACGTATGTTCGGGGTGTGTGGGTTACCTTCAGCCCGGATGTTATTGCAAACTACTATGGGATACCTCGCGGGACATCAAAGTTGCCGGTCATACCTGACTGGAATATTGTGATCCATGACAGTTTTAATGAGAAATCTCCAAAGACATGGCCATCCAACAACAGGGTTACCCCTAGTGTGCTCAATGAAAAATACAGGCTCTTCCATCTTGTCCTATGCAACAATATTCTTCCAACATCCAATACGACAGATATCTATAGCAACAAGCTCCACTTACTTTATGCCTTTGTACAAGGACATGATTTGGATTTTGCAGGAATGATATTTCACAAAGTGAGGGAAATAGCCAAGAAGACTGCAAAAGTCCGGTTGGTGTGCCCTTCTTTAATCTCGAGGCTTTGCAAGCTGGCTCATGTGCCTATGCTTCCATCCGAAGGAGAAAAAACTACAGTGAGTGCTCTAAATCTTCGCAGTTTGCGCCAGTCAAACGTCCATTGTGTTAAAATCCATAATAGACAGCATTTAAGTGAAGAAGAAGAAGAGCAAGATGAAATTGAAGAAATGGAAGCTGGGGGATCAGAGGAGGAAATGGCTGGACAGGATCCACAACAACTAATGCAGCCACCACCGAGACGTCGAAGAGGTGGTGTGAATTTTGGTCCAATCCTTGAGTCTATGCAGGCACAGATGATAGTAGACAGGGAGTTTCACTAGCAACAGTACCAAAAGCCTTTATACGGAACAGCAAACCATTATTGAGACGATACGTGCTGACCGAGAGGAGCAAAGAAGAGAGCATCAAGAGGTGATGGATATGTTTTCGTGCCTTATGCAACTACAACCACCGCCACCCCCTCCGGAGATGTGAGTTTCCGTCAAAATCAACATTGATCCAAATACGCTTTAACGGGTAATACCCTTCTTTTGTTTTTCGTTATATTGGGACAATGTATGAATTTAAGTTTGGGGGAATGTAACCATATTCACTTAAATTTATTGTTAATGTGTGATGTGTGACTTATTGTTTTACGGTTTTAGCATGTTATTGTTAATCGTTGATATCTGTGTTAAAAAAATATATATATTTTTGAATTTCTTTCAGTTTTTTTTGGTTTTGCCTTGCCAGCTATTTTGATTGAAATCACCTAGGACTTGTGTTGTTTGTGATTTGTGATGGGACATTGCTATATGAATTAAATTTGGTGAAAATTAGCTTGTCTATGTTTGACTCGTTCTTTATTTGGCATAAGTTTCCATAATCTACACTTTCGTCGGGTGAATGATTTAGAGAATAGTCAAAACAGAGAATTAGAATACCTTACCTTTTAATTGTTCTTGGTTGTAAATCCTAATTGAGTTTAAGTTTGGGGGAGATTGAGCCTTAAGGATGCTAGTAAGATTGGTGTGGATTCCATGCATGTTGAAAATTTGTGTGGAGTGTCTTCGGCTGACCAATTGAAACTAGACAATGACTAGATGCTGGTGATCTCATCCCTACTTTTAAGCCTTGCACAAATTAGGAAAAAAAAAAGGCCAGAGAAAGATTCTGGCTTGCGAAAAAAAACAGATTGAATGGTAGAAGAATAACTGCAAGGCTACACTTCAATTTTTGGGGATGTAGATTTGTAGTAAGTTTGACTGCCTGGTGGATAGTGGAAAAGTCGGGGCCCTCAAAAATTGGGAGAATCCACATTGACTAAGTTAGTATTTTTTGTGGTAAGATCTAAACCAACTTGATACTTCCTTGAGAGATGAGAGATTTAAACCTTTAAACATATATCCCTATGAAAAAAAGAGGTAGTGAGAAAGAAAAAAAAATAATAAGTTTGGGGGATGTGTGCCTTTCACGAGAGGGTGAGAACATATTTGACTATTGCGGTTTGGGAAAACCCGACCAAAGTGTGTGATGGTGGGTGTGATTACGCACATTCTCTAGTCAAGCATCAGATGAGTTCACTGTTGGTGGCAATATTCTGTGACAGTCATGAATGACATAGGGTTGGATGTTGGCAAGTTTTTATTTTATGTTATGTGTTTAATGTTATTTTGTGTGTTTAATGTAATTGGGCAAACTTCTTGCTCGGGACGATCAAGGATTAAGTTTGGGGGAGTTTGATAAGTGTATTTTATATACAAAAATACTTCTCTTAACTTATGCAATTTTACATGAAACCGAACAGATTTCTACCTAATTTGTGTGGATATGGTTCATACAGGTGAAAAGCTCAAATTGGAGTAATACAAGGAAAAAGAATGATTTTTTGAGCCAAACTGAGACTTTACATTCAAGAAATAGCATCGAGGTGGGACTGTTCGAGAGTTCAGGTTGAGAAGATCATCTGTGATGTGTTTAAAGAGAGTGGGGACCTTTATGCAGAGTCCAAGAAGTTTAGGGACGTGTTTAAAAGAAGGGAAAACCCGAAAAGGACCGTTGCCGCAAGAAAAACTCAAAACAGGGACTAAACTGTACGCCATGGAAGTAGGCCGCGGGCGGGCCGGGGCAAGCATACCCGCGGCCACCCGCGGGATTGGCTAAAAATCTGTTGGCCGCTGCTAGGCTGCGGCAAGCATACCCGCGGCCATCCGCGGCCCGTATCGGAAGACCCCGTTCACGCGTTTTCGGGCCCTTTTTGACACATTATAGTGTTCTAAGGCCTCCCCAACTATAAAAGAACGGGAACCCTTCGGTAAAAGGGGGATTTTGGGGATTCATCATTGAAACTCATTCTTGAGGGCTAGGAGATTGGAGCAAGGGCTTGGAGATTGAAGCCGGGGTTCGCGTGAAGATTGAAGAGCGAAGTTCTTCGTTTGGTGCAAACGTTTTCTTTGTTATTCTTCGTCTTTTCTTTGCTAGAATCTGGTCATGTATTCAAACCCTACGAATGCTTATGTTATGAATTTCTTTATTATGCGTAACTAATTTTCCTTGTCGAGACAATCGATGAAGCAATAGACATGTTTTAATTGTGTTAACCCCATTCATGACTCTAATTGTTATTGCGTGCTTATTTTCTATTGTGATATGTAATTCCCTTTTATGAGCTTGATCAACTTGTAATTGCGTTAGTGAATTCGTGAGGAAACCGAGAGGTGAGTCACCAATTTAGCACTTCAATAGGAAACATAAATTGCATAGAAGATAGAGATATACTTTTATGATTTGTGTGACCGCAAAAATGGTTTCTTGTTAATTAATGCACTCAACTAGGTTGAAATTCACATAGAGATATAGTGGTTTTACTTGGTTGGGTAGAGTTGAATTTGCTCGAGAGAGGTTTTCAATTAAACTTGTGAAACTGGTTGTGAGCACGTGATGGTGGATTGTCATGAGTGGAATTGCATAATTAGAACGCCTGTTTATTGTGGATTCGTGACTCTCAACATTTTCATTCATATATTTTCTAGTCCATTAATTTGAGTTGCTTCTTAGATTAAAATAGATAGAGCATTTAATTGAAAGTTTAAACAACCCCATTATTCTTTTACAACTTTTAATTTCTTTATTCAACTGGTGTGAAATTGACTTAAGTGAAATAGGTGACAACTTTCCCTGTGGGATCGATATTCGGGACTCGTCTAGTCCTATACTACTTGAACGGTATCGTGCACTTGCGATTTCGCCTATCAAGTTTTTGGCGCCGTTGCCGGGGAGAGTTTTGTTTATTTATTTCATTTTGTTGATTTTATTACTAATTGAATTGTTTTATTTTTCTCTCAGATCTTTGCTGTTGGTGTATGACATGTTCCTCTTCAGGTTTAGTACTTCCTGATCCAGAACCAGAACATGCATTTCACAAAAGACTCAGCAACAAAAGTGAGAAAGATTATCTGAAACAATTACACATGGATGATCAACAGGATGTGTTAGATGGAGGGGATGGCCGATTCCTGGCACTGAGAGATAATATTCCCCCTCAACCTCAAGTTATTATTGACGACGATGATCGCCCGTTCAGCGAACTGATGGTACTACCGCGTCCCACAAGTCAATCAAGTGTTGCTCCACCGGCTTATGGGAGGCAAAACTTCCAGTTAAGGCCTGATTTTAATTTCTTTATTCAACTGGTGTGAAATTGACTTAAGTGAAATAGGTGACAACTTTCCCTGTGAGATCGATATTCGGGACTCGTCTAGTCCTATACTACTTGAACGGTATCGTGCACTTGCGATTTTGCCTATCAAGTTTTTGGCGCCGTTGCCGGGGAGAGTTTTGTTTATTTATTTCATTTTGTTGATTTTATTTCTAATTGAATTGTTTTATTTTTCTCTCAGATCTTTGCTGTTGGTGTATGACATGTTCCTCTTCGGGTTTAGTACTTCCTGATCCAGAACCAGAACATGCGCTTCACAAAAGACTCAACAACAAAAGGGAGAAAGATTCTCTGAAACAATTACACATGGATGATCAACAGGATGTGTTCGATGGAGGGGATGGCCGATTCCCGGCACTGAGAGATAATATTCCCCCTCAACCTCAACCACAAGTTATTATTGACGACGATGATCGCCCGTTCAGCGAACTGATGGTACTACCGCGTCCCACAAGTCAATCAAGTGTTGCTCCACCGGCTTATGGGAGGCAACAACATCATTATTCTTTTACAAACTTTTAATTTTCTTATTCAACTGGTGTGAAATTGACTCAAGTGAAATATGTGACAACTTTCCCTGTGGGATCGATATTCTGAACTCTTCTAGTCCTATACTACTTGAACGATATCGTGCACTTGCGATTTCGCCTATCAGTGCACCTCTGGCCACCTTAAAACAATGAATGAGACTAGCATCCGCTTTCCTTTTGGGAACATTAGATAACCCATCGGCACATAAAATAAACAGATAGAGTGACAAAGGTCACCCTTGTCTAACCCTTCTCTCTGGCAATATAGGTCCCAACTCGCATCTATTGTGTAAAATGTAATACTTCACTGAGGAAACACACATGAGAATAAGATCCACCCACCGCTTGGAAAACCCCATGCAAATCATAAAGTACTACTAGGAATCCTCACTCAAGTCTGTCATAAGCTTTGTTAATATCAATCTTCAAAGTAGCATAACCTTCCTTCCCTTGAGTTTTTTGAAATGTAATTAATTTCATGCTTTCCCTAATTAAACCCATCTTTTAAACCTATATCACGATTAGAAATCAGGGTTTCAGCGACGGAAATTTCCGTCTATAAAAAGCAAAAATCCATTGGTAAAAACCGTCAGCGACGGAGATCAGCGGTTGGAATATCAGTCGCTAATTTGCTGGTCGCTAAAAGTCAGCAACGGATTCTTAGCAATCCATTGGAAGTTCTCACGGCCTTTAACTTTCGCAGGTATTTTCATTGATAGCACTTCCTTTGGAACTTCCGACGGAAGAACCACGTCCGTTGGAAATTCTGACGGAAAAAATTTTCTGTCGCAAAATTCAGACGGAATTCTTTAAAATTATTTTAATTGAACCCCAGCCCATTAACCCTATGTTTGGACCCGACCCGAATAAACACCTGACCCGCCACCCCAGCCTGAGCCCAACCCCCCCAGCGAAATTAATCCCCACTTCGCTGGGGCTGTGGAGTTTCGAAGTCTTGCCCTTCACCTTGAATGGAAAGGCTCCAACCACTGCACCAGCTAACATCTTTGTGTGCGTGTTGCCTCAAAAAATATATAAAGTATAATCTTCCGAATTTAAGTATAATGACTTTTCCTTTTAAAGCGTTATTTAATTTAACTTTTAGTATATATTTAAATATATGTTATACTCTATATTTTATTTGTCTGTGTAAATTAAAGTAATGTTTTTAATACTAGTTTTCTAGATCGTAATGTTCATTGTTTTAATTAAAACAAAAAATTAAAAAAGGTTGTCTACTAAATTTTTTTTGATTACTAGAAATGTGATTTATGTGATTTTTTCCTATAAACCAGTAATTAATAAAAAATTTGTTTATACCCATTATTTTAAATGTTAACTACTAAACAATTGAATAAGATAATTATACGATACATGCGCAAACAGAGTACGTTGCACATGTATCCAACAATAATTGGAGAGGATAACTACTACTCATATACCTTCTAAATCCCGTAAATATAACTATCATTATGCATATTGAGAATCTATATTTAATGTTTACGTCTATTCTACATTAACGATATCCGTTGTGAGATTTTTGTTCGTGTCCGTTGTTGGTTTTCTTCTTTCTTTTTTTTTTTTAAAAAAAAAAACTTTACCGTACTTGTATTTTTTTCCTAACTTTAGTTGCACTTTCAATTGTTGAATCAAAATATAAATCACTTTCTGCCTCATATCAAAGAGTTATTGACTGTTAGTAACGCTTTTAATTATTCATAATATTTTTAAATTTAGAATAAATTTGATTTTTTATTATATCGGCTGATATATCGAATGTATTTTTGGCAATAACATTGCGCATATTAAAATTAAACATTTATTTGATAAAATGGGGCATGGAAAAGGGTAAAGATAATAATTTTTTTAAAAAAATTTATTGAAAGAAGTTTTAATTAGCTATATTTATTATATTATAAAAAAGGAAAAATTTCAAGAATTACAAAGAAGAATTAAAATATTTTTGAGAAACATATTTCCGACGGAAGTCTTTTCGTCAGAATGACAAATCCGTCAGAAATTTCAGACGGAAGGGCTTGTGCCGTTGAAAATTTCCGACGGACGAACCGCTTGTCCGTTGGAAATTTCTGTCAGTATCACTAACAGCAACCAGTGCTGTTGGAATCTTCCGTTGGTACTACCAATGGGAAAAAAAGAGATGCACATTTTGACGGCATCGTTATTCTGTTTGAATAACTGACGGATAGTCCTAGTGCCATGAGAAATGGTAACGAAATTTTCATTGTCCGTCGGAACTTCCAACGGCATGTCCAAGCCGTCTCAAAATTCCAATGGCCGTACCCATTGGTCAGAATTTAAATGACCCGTCGGTATTGTGGTTAGAAATTTTAACCGATAAGAGTCCGTCAGAAAATTCTGGCAGCTAAAAGTCTGATTTCTAGTAGTGTATTTATATTTGTACAAATAGATTTATTCTTCTAATAGACTTATTAAATATTATTTGAGTAGGATAAGGATGTCAAACTACAACATGGACAAATCTATTTGTATATATAAATTTACAAAGGAGTTTAATAGAAAGGGCACGCGTGAAATTACAATTCATCCCATATTATAAACTAAAAGAAAGAGAAAATAAAAGGATAAAATTATATTACCCATGTCTGTAAACTAATCAATATGTACATGTAGCATTTCCATAATAAAAATTTCTGAATTTGAATGAAACTGGCTAGGAAAGTATACCATGATTTGGACCGATGGCGATTTAATCGAGCTGTTTTTAATTCTGTAACAGTAAAGTATCACATAGTTAACTTTGAGGGCTTGTTGATGACTCGAGCTTACATGTGTATTGAGTATCAATACCTGTATATGTTGCCGTAATATTCCTATGTATATAAAATGTTCTGACAGGGGAGTCTCAGGTATTAATTTGTGAAAGAAGATAAGGATATATGCACACCAAACAGAGACAAGACATCTTTTTGAGATATGAAGGAATATATATACTCATACTAAAGTCTAATATTTAACATTATAATCAATCCAAATTTTTGGTATATAAGACTCTTATCAATAACTTTGTTGTTGATATATGTTATTTTGGTAAATTGCTCATTACACATGTAATGAATTATATATAGGAAAATCATGCTATATGTGTGTACTTCAAGCTTTGCCATCCATAAGTATGATTGTCTTTTTTTGAGATTACAAAGGGGATCGAACCCTTGATCAAGGGCTTAAGAATCTAACTAGGATGCCATCAGACCACAGGGGTCTTGGCTATGATTGTCTGTCGTGTCGAGTTGAGTTTTGTAAAATGATAATCATACATGCTATAATGTCATCTTCTGTACCCTAATTAATTTGTAAACTATGTAGCCTCTCTCTTAAAAGGAATCTCATAAGTTAGGAAAAATGCCACTATGTATAACGATTGGCTACTTTTTTCCTCCCACTAGACGTTAAGCTTTCTATATAAAGGGCTTTCAACTTGCATCAATTATACATCAAGAAAGCTCAAAAACATATTTCCTTCGCTTCTTCATATACACTTGTTTCTCTTACCTTAGAAAATGGCATCCAAGGCAGATCTTGCAAGAATCGGAAAGGAAGGCTTCACCATACTGGAAGCATGCTACGGCAAAAAGACAAGGCCTAATCCGATAAAAACTTTTGTTCCACAAGAACACAATCCCGTGTGTCTTTACCAGCACCAACCACAGCAGGCTCGTGTTTATAAGGTAAAGCCGAATGAGATTATGAGCTGCCATGAGGTGTTGCAGTTTAACGAAGGTGTGATGGTTATGGACTATAGGAGGAAATCTCAAGCTAGAGCTTAGTAGACTCTGTTTTGTGAACTTGGGTTTATAATATGTAGGATATATTTGCTCCCTTTGTGTGATATAAATCAAAAGTGGAGTGATCAGTTGTATTGTATATTTACTTGATTAGCTCTTCCGATCTTGAAGTGTGTAACATTACACTTTGTCATATGAAATGAAGTTGTATCAGCTTTTAGATTGAAACAAACAAAGAAGAGATGAGCCGGACGAAGGTCAAAAAATAGCTTGCTGTGTATAAACAGTTCCCATTGAATTTTGTCGCGTTATTTAGCCTCTATATAAAAGGGGAATATATAACATTGATGTTGAGCTTGGGCTGCTCAGCTGAAAAGTATATATCAATATACCTTGTCATCATGACTACTGACATAGATTGGCCTAAATAGATCTAGCTAGCAACAAACAAAAAGTAGAAGTACAACAATTAAACCTTAAAGATTCATATAATAAGTGACTCTAAACTTATTTAGTAGAGTTTCTTATTTTTTAATATGCAACTAGGCTTGGCCGTGGCTCGGATCCCGACATATGACTTAGAACCTCAATTGTTTTGAGATCGTGCTACCTACCTCGAACCCTTGGTTTTTGTTGTAAATATATAACTAACCTAGTTTCAAGAGAAAAACATTTGCATAGTACTTGTAACCTACTAACCTAGTTCCAAGGTTTTGCATACTCGTAAAAAATCTAAGGTTTTGCTCCTTTCAAGACCCATAATAATAATACTAAAGAGAAGAACATCGTCTTGGAAATACCTAATTAATTAATTAAGGATATTAACTTCAGATTCTAGGGTACTTATTGATGCATGAGTGTTTTGAACTCGCATGTTCTTCCTCCATATATGCTTCCAGTACTATAGAAAGGTTCCACAAGATTTTCTACGTACTAGTGCCAATTCATAAGAAGCTCGAAGCTCCTTTTTCTCCAGTAATTAAAATCAGATTAGATACAGAAGTACTATTTAATACAAGTTGTTTGGATGTAGCTTCGCAAAGGGGACGGTCAAGGATTACAT
>CAVNYN010282783.1:0-12160 GCA_963692815.1 Nyctanthes arbor-tristis | reverse complement strand
AGTCCAATCATGGAGCAAAAACTACACTTGGAGAAGTGTACTTTGTGCGATATTAAGTATCAGCAAGAGTTAATTCAATTGATTCAATTTTTTGGAACAAAGCTAACTTCCTTACAGTCGAAATAAAATCAATTTGATTTTGATTTTGATTTTTCTATTAATTATTTCTTTATCTGTTTCACTATTGTAAATCGATTTGTTTAGAATTTTATTTCTTGATTCAATAAATATTTTTTCATTCATTATGGCCATCTAAAAGTCTATTGCTTGTCGTCTTTAGCACTTTTAACTTATATCTAGTCTTTGGCTGAATCACGGTAAATGCTTTAATGGATATAGGGATAGACGGAAGAAAACTTCAAACTTTCAATGGTTCTTAACAAAATATTATATAAAAGGGGAAAATTTTCAAAAATTTCCTGGAAGTTTTGTTAAGATCCTCCCAAACAATATGGCGTGTGTGGATGCATACCACGTATATTTCATAAACACAATACACGTGGCGTGGATCTACACATGCCACATGGGGTGGGAGGTTTCAAAACCTCCCAGAGGTTTTTGAAAAGGACTCTATAAAAAGGCTGAGCAGTTAACAAATGAGAATATCTGGTTTGCCTATGCTTAAGGATTAATACTAATTTTAAACAAGAAAGATCCAGATGGATTTCCTTTGAATGCACAAGATACACAACTACAGAGAACTTTCCATTACTTTTGTTTAACAAAAATAAAGTAATAATAATTAATAAATAAATATACTAACAATGTAAATATTAGATATTATGAAGCAAACACGTATACAAAAAACCACTTTATGAACATTTGCTTATGCCAAAGACTTATAGAGGTTCGAAAATTTTCTGTTTCATCAAGTGTGCTCATGTATCCTACGTTTAGGCATGTTACCACAGTTAGCTTTGAATATTACATAAGAATTGCTGAATAGCGTGCAAGAAAGGAAACATTTAGGAAAAGAAAGTTAGGTTTGTTTAGAAAATTGAAACAATTAAATATCGGATTCAATTTTTCTAAACGAAGCTTTGTTTACCTAAAAGTCTATTGCTTGCTGTACGTTAGCACTTTTAACTGATATCTAGTCTTCCTACCAAATCATGGTAAAGTGCCTTGGATTTAAGGATAGGACTAGAGAAAACTTCAAACAATTAAATTGTTCTTTGGAAACATAAGAGGTTGAGAAGTTAACAAATGACAATATCTAGTTTGATTATTTATAAGTGTTAATATTAATTTGAATGAGAAACCTCCAGATTCTGAATACACAAGATACACCACTATACCAATTTCCATTACTTTTGCTTAGTAATTGACCACAATAAAGTTACAATAAATTAATGAAATACACAAACGATATTGGATAATAGAAACATACATGTATCCTAAAACAGAAACGATTCAAAATGATTAAAGTGGCCTCATTTATTATATAAATAAAGTTTAAAGATAAATATATCACAAGAAACTATGTTCAAGACAAAATTAAAATAGACAAATATTCCATTTGGTGGAATCCATCTTACATGTTTCTCATTGATTAGATACAATTTCTTAAAGATATAGCTCAAACCGCATGTTGTCAACTTGTTCACCACTTTATATATGTGTGTGTATATGTATATACACACACATACACACACATTTGCTTATGCTAGAGAGATGTTATAGAGGTTAAAATTTTTTCTATTTCATCAAACGTGCCCATGGATCCTACTAGGCATCTTACCACAATTCGTTTGAAGATTACATAAGAATTTGCTGAATAACGTACAAGAAAGGAAACATTTAGGAAAAGAAAGTTAGGTTTGTTTAGAAAATCGAAACAATGAATATTAGATTCAATTTTTCTAAACAAAGCTAACTTTCTCTACCTAAAAGTCTATTACTTATCGTACATTCGCGGTTTTAACTCATATCTAGTCTTCCGCTAAGTGATGGTAAAATGCTTTAATGGATTTAAGGATTGGAAAACTTCAAACCTTCACGAGGTACTTTGGTGACATAAAATGTACATAAAGAGGTTGAGAAGTTAACAAATTACAATATCTAGTTTGATTATATATGTTTAAGGATTAATATTAATTTGAACAAGAAACATCCAAATGGATGTCTGTTGAATATACAAGATACAAAACTGCACAACTTTCCATTACTCATGTGACCTAAAATAGAAATGATTCAAAATGATTAAAGAGGACTTATTTATTATCTAACTAAATTTCCAAAAGATAAATCACAAGCAAAATTAAAATAAACAATGCCATTTGAGATAAATCTGTACTACATGTTTCTAATTTATTAAAATACCAGTTTTTTTTTAGATAGCTCAAATCATATGTTGTTAACTTGTTGATCTCTTTATATATGCCTGAAACGTTATAGAGGTTTGAAGTTTTTTAATTTCATCAAAGTGACCCACGTATCCTCCTAGGCATCTTAAACATTGTTTGCCTGAAGATTAGATAAGAGTTGCTAAATAACGGCCAAGAAAGGAGACATTTAGAAAAAGAAAGTTAGGTTTGTTCAAAAAATTGAAGGAATTGAATGTTATATTCAATTTTTCTAAGCAAAGATAACTTTCTCTACTTAAAAGTCTATTCTTTGCCATACATTAGCAATTTTAACTCATATATCTAGGCTTTAAATGCCTTAACAATGTGCAAGAAATGAGACAACTTAGGTTTGTCCAAGAATTGAATATTAGATTCATTTTTTCTGAACAAAGCTAACTTTCTCTACGTAAAAGTCTATTGCTTGTCATACATTAGCCATTTTAACTCAAATATCTAGGCTTTAGCCAAATCATGGTAAAATGCGTTAATAACGTGCAAGAAAGGAGACATTTAAGAAAGGAGACATTTAGAAAAAGAAGTTAGGTTTGTTCAAGAATTGAATATAACTTTCTCTACCTAAAAGTCTATTGCTTGCCATACATTAGCAATTTTAACTCATATATCCAGGCTTTAGCCAAATCATGGTAAAATGCCTCAATAACAAGCAAGAAAGGAGACATTTAGAAAAAGAAAGTTAGGTTCCTTCAAGAATTGAATATATATTAGATTCAACTTTTCAGAACGATGTTAACTTTATGTACCTAAAAGTCTATTGTTTGCCATACATTAGCAATTTTAACTCATATATCTAGCCAAATCATGGTAAAATGCCTTAAATAACGTGTAAGAAAGGAGACATTTAGAAAAAGAGAGTTAGGTTTGTCTAGAATTGAATATTAGATTCAATTTTTCTTTTTTGAACAAAGCTAACTTTCTCTACCTAAAAGTCTATTGCTTGCCATGCATTAGCAATTTTAACTCATATATCTAGGCTTTAGCCGAATCATGGTAAAATGCCTTAATAACATGCAAGAAAGGAGACATTTAAAAAAAGAAAGTTAGGTTTGCTCAAGAATTGAATATTAGATTCACTTTCTCTATCTAAAAGTCTAGTGCTTGCCATACATTAGCAATTTTAACTCATATATCTAGGCTTTAACCGAATCATGGTAAAATGCCTTAATAATGTGCAAGAAATGAGACATTTAGAAAAAGAAAATTAGGTTGTTCAAGAATTGAATATTGGATTCAATTTTTTTTTTGAACAAAGTTAACTTTCTCCACCTAATAGTCTATCGCTTGCCATGCATTAGCAATTTTAACTAATATATCTAGGCTCTAGCCGAATCATGGTAAAATGCCTTAATAACGTGCAATAAAGGAGACACTTAGAAAAAGAAAGTTAGGTTTGTTCAAGAATTGAACATTAGACTCAGTTTTTCTGAACAAAGCTAACTTTCACTGCCTAAAAGTCTATTGCTTGCCAGTTGCTACGCGTTAGCAATTTTAACTCACATATCTGGGCTTTAGCTGCAACATGGTAAAATGCCTTAATAATGTGCAAGAAAGGAGATTATTAGAAAAAGAAAGTTAGGTTTGTTCAAGAATTGAATATTATATTCAGTTTTTTCTGAGCAACGTTAACTTTCTCTGCCTAAAGGTCTATTGCTTACCGTGCATTAGCAATTATAACTCATATATCTATGCTTTAGCTAAATTATGGTAAAATGCCTTAATGGATATAATTATAGCACTGGAGAAAACTTCAAACGTTTACAACTTACGGATCCAGATTTGCTGTCCCCAAATCCCGTCTCGCTCGCTGTCCCCCCAATTAAATCCTTACACGTGTTTAATTAATTAATTAATTAATATTTGATTAATTAAGAAAATGCTGACTTGTAAATTAAATAAACACGTGTAAGGATTTTATTGGACGGACAGCAAGCGAGACGGGATTTGGGGACAGCAGATCCGGACTCACAACTTACAAGGTTCTTTGGCGACATAAAATGTATCTAAAGAGGCTGAGAAGTTAACAAATTACAATATCTCGTTTGACTGTATATGTTTAAGGATTAATATATTAGTTTAGACGAGAAAAATCCAAACGGATTTATCTTGAACACAGAAGACACACAACGAAAATAAAGCAACAGTAAATTAATAAAATATACTCGTAATATTATATGAAGCACACATGTATCCTAAAATAGTATGATTCAAACTTTTTTTGGGGGGGGGGGGGGGTTTCAAACCAGCTCTTATTTACCCTACTGTCGTTTATTTATTTACAATAAGAATAATTTCTTACAATTAGAAGTGAACTAAAGACACATGTTTGTTGTTTTATGCAAATGAGATTATGTTTTAATACGTTGAGTGGATTCTATGTTTACTAATTGGTATCTTTAATTAATTTATTCGTTATCTGAAAATAGGCGGTGAACGATTAATATATCATGAATAGTATTAAATATATTATATACATATTTCAAATTTGTGACATATCTCTAAAGTGTTCCATCTAAGATTTTTTTTTTTTCACCTTTCTTTAAGTAAAACTATGTCACTTAGATCTATATATAGCTAAGCCACTTAGATCTAAAATTACATCATTGATAAATAAACATAAAGGATATAATCTTAGACGCATGACTTTACCTCATAAATGACTAAAGAGAAACATACAGAAAAGAGTTTGCGACTGAAGATCAACCACACACAGCAACCACATGTTAGAATAACTAAAGATGATTATAGACGAGAACTTTTATGGGACAATATATAAAAAAAAAAAGAAACTCAAAATTTTAACCGGACAAAGGGTCAGTTGCATGTTTAAATTTCATTACGTTGTGTAATCTATTCCATTTACCTCCAGATTCTAATTATTCCACCTGAGAAAAGACTATATTCATATTCATCAACCCAGTTTTTGGTTAGAAGCAACCTTTAGAGAAAGGGATAAAAAATTAATCTTTAAACATGGAAATAGCCCTAAAAGAGAATAATAAACCAAAATCCTTTGAAAAATAAAAATATAAAATAATAAATATTCACCTGGGATGTTGGGGGAACGGCCGAACGGCCAGTGTACTGCCGAATAATGAGAATGAGAAAGAAAATGCGTTGGATTGGCAAGATAAATAGAAGAAATTCTAGCGAGGATTTGTGAAATTTGGTAAGTAATTTGGTGGGGATTTAAAGCTAAATTATTTGTATGAATAATGATAAACATCTCTATTTGTTTACCGGTTAGTTTACTGATTGACAAAAATTATAAAAGAAGTTAAAGGATAAAACTGTCAATTAAGATACTTGACTTATTTGAGATTTAAGTTTTTAAAGGTAAAATTGTCAACCAATAAAACAACCGGTGAACTAGTAGAGATGTGTATCATTACTCTTCTTTGCATAATAAAAATTTGAATTTAATGCTTCCTGCGTTTACCGTGATCTGCTTGATAGCTCTATTTTTGCTGGCCTTTTATGATTACATTAATTAATTAATTTAATACGGTATCTCGTTAATGTTAATCCCAACTAACGTTGAATTGCAACAACATGATTTGGACTTAGATTAATCTACTTGTACAAATAAATATAAATATATACAGATGTGTTTCACCCTATGTTGTCAAATAAAAGAAAGAGAGAAAAATTATAACTTTATTATAACTTTATTTTCTATCTATAAACCTATTTGTACACCCATAGCATCAATCTTTAAATTTTAGAGGATACTGGTATTTATTAATCAGCTGCCTTATCATTATTATCCCCCGTCAAAGATTAGCACTTTGTTGGTTTATTTTACGCTTGACTTTAGTTAACTTCGCCTTACTTTAAGAAAAGTTTATAAAGTTTGGAAAAATTCAAAAATTACATTTGGAAAAATTCAAAAATTACATTAATTATTAATTACGGTATCTTTTTAATCGTACTCGTAATCCCAATTAACGTTGAACTCCCATAGCAGGATTTAGAAGGCAATGGTATTCATTAATCATCATACCTAGCTACCTAACGATTATCATTATTATTGTTGTTGTTGAATAAAAACTACCTGAGCATTATCATCCTCCATCAAATACCTGAGCAAACAAATTTAAAACGTAACTAAAATGATAAAACGACAAAAAGTGTTAAGCTTGATAAAGGATAATTGTCAGTTGGATAGGTGATGATTAATAAAATACCATTATCCTCTGATCTCGTGCTCTTAATTAAAGTTCAACGTCAATCAAATTGGAACGGATTTCTAATCTAAATAAATAACACTATTCCATCAATTAGGATTTTCAATGTAAACATCTAGTCTTTGGGTGATGTGAAGGAGAGATATAGATACATAAAATTTAAAATTTTCAATTTTCTCTCTATTTTTTTTACTTTTTTCTTACCTTTTTTCTCTCTTTATTTTTTATATTTTCTTCATAATGTCCTTGACACTTTCTACAGCTAGACGTTCTCAAAGACATTATGAAGAAAAAATGGAAAATAAAGAGATGAAAAGGTAAGAAAGAAGTAAGAGAGGAGAGAGAAAATTAAAATTTATAAATTTATGTGTCTGTATCTCTCCGTCACGTCACCCTAAGACTAGACGTTTGCATTGTAGATGTTCTAACACGATTCCATGATTAATGTAATCATGAAAGGACAGCAACAATAGCATTATATGCCACGCAGATTACGATAATAATCATACAATCAAATCATTAAATTCAATTGTATTAAATATTATTCTTATACAGATAATTTATCTTTAAATCCCCACCTAAACACTTGCCAAAATTTCACTAATCCTCGCTAGAAATTCTTCTATTTATTGTCCCAATCCAACGCATTTTCGTTCTCATTATTCAGCAATACAACGGCCATTCCCCCAAATAATCTAGGTGAATATTTATTTTATATTTTATTTGTCAATCAATTTTGGTTTATTATTCCCTTTTAGGGCTAGGTCCGCGTCTAAAAATAATTTTTTGCTTATACTTTCATTATTTGTGGGAATAATCCAATATTCTTATACTCTCATTGCTTAGTTAAGTGGTTTTTGTGTGGTTGATGTTAAATCGCAAACTCATTTCTTTACGTCTTTCCTTTTGTTTTTGAGTTAAAGTCATGCATCTAAGGTTATATCCTTGCGTGTTTATTTAACGATGACGTAGCTTTAGACTTTAAATTTTTTAACAAATAACATCAACTAAAATTCATTAATTACCTTATTGCATAAAACAAACATATACTTTTTAGGAAAATATCATCAAAGCTCACTGTGGTTTTTAGGCCTCCACTCCTAAGTCCTTTCTATTCATTTGCAAAAAACTTTACGTAGGCAGGGGATTTCAATCATTTCCATCCAACAATTACAAAATCTAAGCACATACGGCAAAGATAATTAGAGATTTTATCAGGTTAATTACATGTTTAGGTATTTTATTTAAGAAAATTAATTAGGATATTTCATTTTAAAGATCTTCTAGTACTCAAGTTTTGCTGTACTTTCATAGATATTTGCATATAGGGGTATGTGAATATTGTAAATAAATAATTCATATATAAGTCATTTCAGGGATTTTTTGCAATATTTATTATATTTCTGAAATTTGAACTATATATATGGAATACTTCAAATAGGCAGAGGCTAGATTTCTACTAGTTATCCTTTTAATTTACATGGCATGTTTTCATCTTTTCTAATTATCATTTCTATAAGGAAATGTTCGTTCAAACCTAAGAATTTCCATTTCACTGTTTTACCATCCCCAATTTCAACAGTAATATATTCTATATATTTCTTATTCGTTGTATCACTATCAAGGTTAGCAACATAATTTTATTAATAGAACTAATTCTTACTATTAGCAATAGAATAGTAATGGAGCGTGAATTGCCACAGAATTAGTAACGGAATCATTTTATTGCTATTTTTTCATTACTAATTCGTTACAGAAAAGTAACGTATTAGTAACGGAACATATATAGCTACGGAATTAGTAACGGAATCACTTATATTGCTAGTTTTTAATTACCAATCTATTACTAAATAGTAAAGGAAATAATTTGTTACTATCAGTAACGGCTTCCCAACAATTTCGTAATGAATATGATTGGGGAAAATTACGAGAACATACTTTATATAAATTATGGGGCAACATATTAACAAAGATATATAGTAGCTTGCTGATTGAGATTTTACTTGCCAACTATCAAGACTAGAGTTCGAATCATTATCGGGGGAATTATTTTTTTCTCAAAATTCTAGTCTACAATTAGTAACAGAATTAGCTACAAAAGTTTGTTGTTAATTAGTAACGCTTTTATCCGTTAGTAATTTAGTAACGGCTTTCTCTGTTACTAATTTGGTAACGAAAAACTAAATCTGTGGCTAAATTAGCCACCATAGAATTAGAAAGGGATTTAGCATCAGAATGTCTCCATTACTAATAGTCCATTAGCTAAAGATTGACCCGTTTAGCAATAGAAATTTCCATTGTCAATCGTACATTTTCTTGTAGTGTATAATATTGTACCCCAAAAGTAGCTCAAACCACATGTTTTATATGAACTACGTACTGAACTCTCTATTTGCATTTTATTATTTCAGAAAATGTCTTAAAGCTTTGAGGTTTTCATCGAATCTAGCCTATTCTATAACAAACAATGATTCACACGGAGGTTGAATACAAGTTAATTGCCGGTGGTACAAGAAATCATTCATATGGAAAAAGGAAGTTAGGTCTGTTTAGAAGTTGGAAGCAACTAAAAATATTATGCAATATAGAAGCATGCGCCGTTGTAACCAATGGAGACGGCACTCAGCCAGAATTTTAGCCATCCCAACATGAAGCACTCAGTATATTTGAAAAATTCAAGAACTTGCCATCTTCACCACTAGTAAATATGGTAAACGGAGAAGGTTTTCTAAAGCAAGACCTACTGAGGCTAACAAAACATGTTGATAAAGAAAAGTGGAAAGTGCCATCATTGAAGCAAGAACTACTTTTAGACGAAGTGACTTAGTGAAGAAAGTATGCTAGACGTGACAAACCACGATGATTTGCAAAAGTTGCACTGAAGTGGGGATGGAAATGGTGGATCACATGATCGCGGGGTTTGAGCATTCTAATTCTTCTACCCTTGTTGATGCAAAGGAGCTGGGCGATGGATCCAGGCATGGAAACCAGAAACAGTTACTTTAAGAACTCATGAGACTTCTTGTGATATTAGATGTTGCTTAAAATTTATTTTCACATGCTCTTACCGGTCGAGTTTTGATAAGGATGTGAAGATGATATCATTGATTTTACCATTTTCTTGGAACCTTGCAAGATCTTTATAGGTGTTGGATTGTTTTAACTTTTTACAAGATCTCTCTCTCTCTCTCCTCTCTCTCTCTCTCTCTATATATATATATATATATATATGGGGAAAGGAAACGCAAGTTTATCAAAGATCACAACGCACAGTCGATCTTAGAAAGAAAGGACAACAATTATCCAATAATGTACAGCATGTGATCAATGCTAGAGCAAAGGTGGCAATGGTATGAGCAACCATGTTCCTCATGGTGAAAAAAATTAATTCCATGTTAGCAATAAGCAATTTTATCTCACAAAGTAAAGATAAATATGGACGAAACTTGAAGTCTTCCTTCACATTACTGATTAACACCGAAAAATAAAACTCCACTTCCGTGATCTAGAGGTTGTGCTGTTGTGTGTTGAGTCTAAGCATGCTTTGGTTTATCTGGAGAAGGGGCATGGGAATGGATGAAGTCGTCATATATAAAAGCAGCAAAGCAGATTAGCAGGACGCCTTTAATTTGAATCCCTCGCGGATCTTTCAAGTGAATACAATGTATCAGATACTTTTAATGTTTGTAACCTTTCTTCCTCTGATGCAGGTGATGATTCGAGAATGTATCCTTTTAAAATACAAGGGTAATAAGAATCACAATCAAGATATAGTCCATGTGCAGACCGAAAAAATTATAATATCTAGAGCTAAAAGAATCAAAGAAGTCATTGACGATATTCTACGAAGATTTGCTTGCAAAGATATACTGGAAAAGTGATGAAGAAGGCTTAGCTTGTGAGAATTGACACAACTATGGAAGTCGGCATTATCCTTGGAGGGTTGATGGTGAAGATAATAATATAAGCGCCCGGGTCCTGGTCTAGTTTAGTATCTCTTTAATTGTTTAATTTTATGCCTGTCTCTTTAAGCTAAGTTAGGGCTTATTTCTTCATTTTAATTATTAGGGCTTTAATAGAATTTCTAGTATTTAAGCTAGAATTAGGGTTCATGGTAAGGTGGTTGTTTATTGAATAAAAATCAATTTATTGGATTGTTTTCCAATTATTATTCCAAATTCTCGATATTTGAGTATTTCAAATCATTAAGTGTTTGATACCGAGTTTTTGGCATTCGTAAGCAAATCAATAGAATCTAGAAGATATTCTATTACGGTATTCTTAGTAATTAACGGGACTCACATTTATTTTTAATTTTCACGCCTTTTTCTATACCAATTGTCATCAAAGCTTCATCAGTAGTTAGAGGTATTAAAGCATTTTATTGAAAATTTTTTACTAACATGGTCTAATGAACACGATCATATAACTATAGATGATGAGTCGTCAGAGTAGTACTCCAACGATAATCCTTGGAGGTTTGATAATAAGTTTGGGAACCAAACCACAACTTCGAAAAATTGGAGGATAAAGATTGCCGAGAAAAATAAATGAAAAAACTTAAATGACGAGGCCGCACTCCATTATGGACTGGCGCAGCCACTCGCAAATGACCTGTGGCCAGTGTTAGCGGTACACGCGGAATTTTCATTATTATCTTTTTACGGAAAATTTAATTTTTTATTTGTTTAATTATTATTAAATTTTTAAGGATGAAGAGGTTAATTCATGTGGTTAAGGGCCTAACTCCTTAGTTACCTGAATTCGAATCCCCACCATCACCCTCTCCAGATCCCCATTTAAAATTTTATTACTACATTCGTCCCACAAAAATAGTTCAGTATTTCTTTTTCAACCGTCTCAAAAAGATAGTCAAGTTATCATATTAAATATGTATTTAATATTTCATTTTCATATGTGTCCCTAATTAATTATTGTTATTTAATTACTTTTACATTGAAAGTCTTTCAAATAATTAATGAGATATTAGGGTATATGTGAAAAATTAAAGTAAAATTCAATATTTTAAATATATTAATTATTATTTCTTAATCTACATAAAATTACCTATCGAACTATCTTTGTGGGACGGAAGTAGTATTATTTTTTGTCTTTGACTTTGGGTAAAATTTTCAATAATTATTAAGCTAGTTTTTATTTTTTATTTTGGTCATATAATAGGGAATCTTTTTATAAACACTAGGGATGCTATATTGACACAACATAAAACAAGGACTTCTAGCGAAAACATTGAAAATAAAGAAATCTTGGAATGCCCCAAGAGGACGATCGACTAAAAACTCAAGAAATTGTACCAGTAATAGAATAAGTTGTGTGTTAAATTCTCAATATATAAGGGGAATGTCACACCCCCACTAATTTTACAATATTTCCGAATATTTTAGGGAAATTTACGAATTTTGTAGCGGAAGCTTTTATTCAAATAACGGGGATGAGACGTGCGAAACAATCCAATTTATCTTCAATATCGAAGTTCAAAAATCAAATTTATCCTTCCTTCTTAACCCCAAATATACCATAAATAAAAATTTGGGTTGAGCAATTTACTCAAAATTTTTAACAATTCCAATTACCCGAAATTTTATGTAA
>CAVNYN010282777.1:0-11162 GCA_963692815.1 Nyctanthes arbor-tristis | reverse complement strand
AGACAGGGAGGTGGCTGGAGGTGCTTGAAAGTTTATGTGGGTTCCAAACCTCTAAAAGATATATATTTTTAAAACACACACACACACAAAAAAAATACAGAAAGAAAAATAAAAATAAAAACAACCAAACTTATCGCCAGGGTAAAAAAGGGTAGAGAAATCACCAACGGGGACTTTAGGCTGACTGACTGCAACTTTAAATAATTCATTGAGCTCCTTCTCTCTTGCCTTCTCTTCTTCTTTCTTCTTCTGTTATTCTCCATACAGAACAATAAATAATCACTACAACAACCCATATAAAATGCAAACTAACATATACAGCTACTTATCTACGCGTGTTATGATATGAATTGAAATTAGGGGAAACCTTGGCATTGATTTTGTTGGGGTCTGGTTTGGGCTGGACAGACTGTTGGAGGGATTGAACGTATTTCTGAACATTCTTAGACTTGCTCTTGTTCTTCAATCCGAATGTCTTGTCCTCTACTGTTTTCTGCTTTTTTGCCAAATCCGCTTTAGATTGCTGCTTTGGAGGCATTTTTCCTCTCGTGAGCTAAAAACAAATCTCTAACGAGGAAATTGATTGAAAAGCAATTGATCGATGCAATATGTAAATGATTTGGCGGCCGTCGATTATTGGGCTGCAGTTCCCGGAGCCGGAGAAGTCTTGTGATGGGCTGGGGCCGGCGGAGGTTTAGGTCTGGGTTTGGGAGTGGAGATGCGAAAAAGTCCGGTTTCCGGAAACAAAGTATCCCATTTGCTGGCAAATATGAAATAACCAATTTAACCTCGGACTGGAAACTTAGGAAAGTAACCCGATTTTTCTTAGGTATAAAATAATTATGGCTTTTTTTTTTTTTAAATACATACATGGCAGTAATAATAATAGAGTAGTAATAATAATGTTTTCTAGCTAGATTTAAAAAAATAATAATAATGTTTTCTAGCAGCAAATAATAATGATCTATATTCTTATTTATTTATTTATCTATATATAAAAGGAATAAAGTCGACAAAAAAATTTTCCCGTTTCTAGATCTGTAAAATTGATTTCTTTTTTTTTTCTTTTTTTTTTTTTTTTGCAATTAACTTGTGTACCATTGCATACATGGAATGGATGGAACGATACAATTGCCGGTGATGAAAGAAATTTGTATAACTTTTTCATTTGGAGTCTGTTTTCGACTCATCACACTAACTTTTGGAGCAACTTGACGAGAGGTATTCATTCAGTGGCTTTATCATCGGGCAGAACTAGGGGAGGTCTCCCCTAGTCCCTAGCTAAGTCCAAATTGGGTTGGGCCAATTTTTTTATATGTTTCGGTAGGGGAAAAAATCGGTCAAGCTCGATCTGGCTATGGGTAGTCCGGCGTGTTGGCTCGGCCCCTGTTTGTCATTGATGATTACATTTTTTTCTTAAATTATTTGCGTTTTCTAGTTTTGAGTCATTTATTTACTTTATGTTTTTTAGTTTTGTATTGTTGGACAATTATTGCAAGCCAGCCCATTTAGAGTATGTAGCCTGTTTGAGCAACCTATTTATTATGTTTTCATTAATAGCAGGGTTTTTAGTTCCACTTAAATAAGAACAATTGAGATTTTTTTTCTTGAGATGAATCCCTTTTTTTTGTTTGTTTTTGCCTGGCATTGGTTGGGTGTAGGTTTTCATTCCAATGTCGTTGATCTCTTCCCATGCAACGTTTTCATCCTTTAATTATCATATACAAACAATGCGTATGACCATCAACAAATGTCTTGTCCAATTACTCTTTCATTTCGGGATTTTTCTTTTTTAACTAACATTAGAAATGATTTCTTATCGTATTTCTTAAATTCTTTAAAATTTTGTTGTATTTTTTTATGTAATCTTCGCGTACAATGCACGGGTGAGACTTTAATCTAGTTATAATAATATAACAGATCGCAATGTTGAAATAGTAAAAATTATTATGTCGAGAAATTAATAATTGGGTAATTGTACTAACATCAAATTGGGTAATTATACTCACATCAAATTCCAATTTTTGTATCTAAGTTGCGTAATTTTGAATTCATTATGGACTCATCTTAGCCTGAGTTTGCATACCATTGCAGAATGGATGTTATTCCGTATCAATCTATTAATAGGATAAGCAACCTTCCTGACGATGTAGTAAACAACATTCTAGTGTGTTTGACAACACGGGATGCTGCAAAGACAAGTATTTTGTCAACACAATGGAGGTCTAAATGGCTCAAACTACTACAGCTGATGTTTGATGAGGATCTATGGGAAGGATCATTCCCTGAAATGGGATTGGATGAAATGGAATGGATGTTTACACTTTACCAGATTTTATTAATTCATCAAGGACCAATAAACAAGTTGACCCTCAGTATTCCGGGTGACACTACCCGTTCAGAAATTGTTTTGTTATCAAAGATTTCTGTCGAAGAATTGACCTTGAAGATTAGTTCATGCCTTCTTCTCTATTTATGTATTCACAGATGAAAGTTTCCGATCTCTTTGATTCTGCAATTGATATTCAGCCAACCTTCCAAGGATTTGATAGGCTAACTAGGCTGGAACTGCACTATATCACCATTCATGGGTGATTGTAATTTTATTCCTTTGTATTTACAATTTAACAAATTTAGCTGTTCTTGCTTTGCCTTCTGGTTTGAAGAACTTGGCAGCAGGGCAAGTCCAAAGGAGGCTTCCCGCTAATACATTCCAACTTAAGATTTTGAAGTTATCCAAAATATGTTTTAGGTTTATTGGAAGAACTTCGTTGTGTTCTCTACATGATCAGAAGCTTCCCTAACCTTGAGAAACTGAAAAATCAAGGTGAAAATCAGACATGACTATGAGTCTATGACGATATTTTCCAATTTTTCTACTTTTAAATATAACCTACTTGTCATGTTGTCTAGATGAATAATGACTTCAAAGATAGATGTGAACTTATCATTGACTTTCTACAAGCGCATGACTTCTCAGATGTATTTTTGGGTCAACTTGAGAAGGTAAAGCTGGTTGATATTAGAAGTTTAGTTGCTGAGATGGTAGTAATTAAGCTTCTATTAGAGAAATTGCTAAAATTGAAGGAAATGGTGATCAAGAAGAGACCCATGGTGATCGCGAAGAGCCCCAAGTTGATGGGAGCTTGGATACCCTAGTGGAAAGAGCATCAAGTTTTGGGACTTAGGATTTTGGATTTCCTCCCTTGAGACTATTTCTTTTATACTTAGTTTTCTGGTTTAACTTAACTAGTCGATTGAGCCGGTTATACAAAATTTTGTACACACACTCAAAAGTTGTCTTTTCAAGAAATGTGAGACCAAGAATATTTAAGTAAATATACAGAGATACATACAAAATTTGTACGTAAATTATGTACAAATATCATTTCTCTAAAAAGACGCTCTTCCGATCTAGATTTTAAAATTTGGCAGGTTGATTTATTTATTTCTTATACACTAATTTTTAACTTTCATTGGAATTTGAAGGTATTGCAATCTTTTTAGACTGAAAAGGCTATATTCAGCTTAAAAAAAAAGTCCAATTAGTCATAAATATAAAGTATATATACAAAACGGGCATTGATCATGTATACTTGCAATTCGATTGTCGCCTATTTATTGCTGGCAAGATTGCAACCCTAACCCCTCCCCATCGGTGGTGGCATAACCATCGAGACGGTACGATTACTATCTCCTCATCTCTACACAAATAAACTGCATATGTTCGAAAATCTAAAGTTCAAAGAGAAAATTTTAGAGAAAGTACAAAATTCCAGAAGAATAAAGTTCCTTTCTTTCTTCCCTTTCTAGGGAAATTTGGAATTATTGACATTATTTAGATCAGCCCAGTAAGCCATAGACATCTAATGATCGTGTAAAGCTTTTTAGTTAGTTGAATTTCAACTGCTTTGACATAATGGGTTTTGCTGGAAAATTCTAGACCCCCCCCCCTTTTACAGATGTAATATCTATACATGCTTTTGAAAAATACAGTTTCCATTAAAATTCATCTAGTGGTACCAGACAGTGATATGCCATAATATCATCTACTAATATGAATATACTATTATTTTTACAAATCACATCAGTGACTAATATTATACCATATCATTTGTCTGGTGTCATAGCAGCACAAGACATCTAGTGTTTGATTAAATCACAGTTTCCGGAGCGTATATATAAGGTATCTATCCGCTTGTGTAAATATTCATGTAAAAGGATTGTGAACTTCAGTTGGAATTTGCTTGTGTCTAATTTGTATAATTTTGAAATTCATTATAGATTAATCTTTGCCTGAGTTTGTCATAACATTGCAGAATGGACGTTGCGCTGTACCATCATTGTGACATCTGAGGTCAATGTGGTTTGCAAGGAACTGATTGGTCTAAGGATTTACTGGATGTGATCCGAGTCTGATTGCTCCAAAATTGTTGAGAATTTCATGATGCAGTTTCAATCTTGAAATTCATATGAAATTCATATGCTCGTTTGAGTTTTAACCGCATTGAATTGCTCGTTTTTGAAGCTTGGTTTAATACCATATTAAGATTTGAGTTTCATCTTAAACCTTGCTAAGAATAATAAGAGTAATAGTCGAAGTGCTTATATGTTGATTATTTACTATTTTATATTTATTGTACGAGTGAGGGATTTATCCCTTTTAACACGGAAAACCTCATAACCAAAAGTAAGCCAGTAATAATATATTAATGAGGATAATAATCTGGTGGCCGTTTTGCTGCAAGAAGAAAAGGGAAACCTACTGTGGACCTTGACATAGCTTTTGGACGAACTAGTAATAAGCACATGTGTTGCATGTTGAACATATATAGATCGATAAGCACATTATTCTAACATTTGTTAGGGTTTAGTTTGAGTGGAAGTAGATCAAAGAGATCGAAAAATAAAAGGACAAATAAAAGTTGTTAGCAATATTGTAATAGAACCTATATGCAAGAATTTTTTATGGCATCCAATTTAGCCATCTAAGTGGAAAAACTGAGATTATTTAGCCATTCATCACTACACTTCTATTTGTTCTTGAACAAACTTGGGAACAAAAGGCCTATCCTTCTCAATAGCCTACTCAAAAAGGAACTACACGACGCTCTTCCGATAAACTTTGTAAATTGATATACTGGAGATTATAATACAGCTCATTAATTTTGTTAAAGTTTTCCTAAAGGTTAAAATATTCTTAAATTAAGGCGAGATGCAATACATGAGGTAAAAGAAAGTAACCTCAACAATTAATTAAATCGTCAACTCTCCATGTGTAAATAAACAACATACTAAAGCATATATATCACACATAGTACGAAAATGCGGAAAGGTGCCTCGAGGCGATGGCCGCTGGTGAGGCAAGGCCTAAGCGTTGAAGTGTCAAATAAAACCAAATAGACGTGGTCCAAATATCGTAAAACTTTATAAAATGACTTTATTTTGAAGTGCACAATGTAAATGAATAAAAAATCTAGTACGTACATATCATGTTATGCTATTTTGAACAACTCAAGTATTATGCATAGCAAAATTGACTAGAAGAATGAGTCCAATCCAAAGAGAGAAACACAAAGATGAAAAAAAGAAGATGAAAAACCAAAATAATTCCGGTCTAATTTGATTAATGCAAAGTCAATCAATAAATCAACAACTAATTAATAAAATGAAGAAAATAAAGATCACAAAATGCTTGCCACTAGATCATCATAAGCATATACTGTCACTACTAAGGGCATCATTCCCGAAATCATTATATATATATATATATAAATATTAATCCCTTTGTCATCCTCTTGATCTTAGCTATTAACATCTAGTCCCACCTCCTCCTCTTGCACTAAGCTTACATTCGCCTTCCCTTTATCTTTTACAAACAAAACTAAGAAAGAAACAAAGAAGAGCGTTACCGTTTTATTTATACATATAAGTCAATGAAAAAGTTCCTTTGAATCAACTTAATGATTGTTGCACCTGTTACAGAAATAGATAATTTCCTCTTCCTTTTTTTTAGTATGACATTGTACCGTCGTCTTGCTCATCTTGCTTCTCATCTTCAAAATTAGCAACTCATTCATACTCATACTAAACCTCATTGAGAACTAAAGGATATTCCTGCTATTTGAGGGATGCCGTTCGTAAATGATGGAAAGGTGAAATTGCAGAAAATGTAAATGTATAAACCAAATTCATAATAGTGTGCAAAGTTAGGGACCTTTTTGTGTTAATTACCCTTGGGAAAAACGTAAATTTATTTCCATGAGTGGATTCAGAACCCATTGTGTATACTTACTTGCAACCCCATTTCCGTTCCGCCTGTTCATTTCCTGCAAGGTTACAACCCGAAATCCTCCCCTTCGGCAGTGGCATAAGCATCTAGACGGTCACGGTACGATTACCATCTCCTCATCACTACAATGCATACGTTCGGAAATCTAAGGTACAAAGATAAATTTTAGAGAAAGTGAAGATTGAGGGGCAGAATTTTTGAAGAATAAAGTTCCGTTCTTTCTTTCTTTCCTTTTTTTAGGGAAAATGGAAGTATTTCTGTGTATTGACATAATTTAGATTAGCCCATGTAATTATTTTATCCAATAAGCCTAAAGTTTTAAAGATCGGATCCGTACTGCTATGAAGTCTTTCCTTTGATTGAACTTTCCTCCCTTGTTTTGGGTTGGGGGTGGGGGTGTTGGTCAGGTTGGGCAGAGGTAATATCTATCTGCTTTTGGAAGAATGCAACACATTGAGTGTTTATATAAACTATCTATCTGCTTTGTGTGAAAACATTGTGCGAAATTCAAGTGGAATTTATTTAACTTTGATATTTTTTAAGTTTGTGTAATTTTAAATTCATTATAGCCTCGTTTTTGCCTGAGTTTTCCATTCCATTTCAGAATGAATGTTGCAAGGTATCCACCTGTTGACAGAAGCAACCTTCCTGAAAATGTAGTGGATAACATTCTAGCCCGTTTGACAAAACGTGATGCTGCAAAGACGAGTATCTTGTCAAAACAATGGAGGACTAAATGGCTCAAACTACCGCAGCAGATATTTGATGAGGATCTGTTGTGGGGAAACAGATTTTCATGCTTTATAACATTCTATTACTTCACCAAGGACCCATAACTCAGTTGAGTCTCAGTATTCCATGGGATAGTAGTCGTTCAGATATTGACGCATTATTTAGTTTGTTATCAAAGGTTTCTGTTGAAGAACCGACCTTAGAGATCAATTCAGAAGGTTTGCCTTCTTCGCTTTTTATGTCTTCACAGGTGAAAAATCTGAAGGTTTGTGGTTCTGATTATGAATTTGGTATTCCACCAACCTTCAAAGGATTTGATAAGCTAACTAGGCTGGAAATGCAACATGTCAGTGTAGATGATAATAAAGTACTGGAAAGATTAATATCTGGCTGCCAGCTGCTGGAGCAACTGGTGCTGAGGGTCGACAACAATTATGGCCCTTTATTAATTGATGCCCGTAGGTTGAAATTTTTTGACGTGCAATGTTTTGCTGATCTGTTTGTTTTAAGAATTGCCCACTTATTGCAACAGTTTCAATGGCTGCATATCTGAGTGACGCAGTTGAAGGTCAAAAGGGAGGGACCTTTAACTTCATTGAGTTTTCTATTCTCGTCCTGGCCTTTAGAAACTATGCTTGGACTTTTATTTCCTAATGGTATGGTTAATTGTAATTTTATTCCCTTGCATTCATCATTTAACTATAGTTAATCATGCTTTTGCCTTCTGCTTTGAAGAACTTGGCTCATGGGCAAGTCCAGACAAGGCTTCCAGCTAATATATTCCAAATTAAGGTTCTGAAGTTATCAATAATACATTTAAAAGATATGGATGTCCTACCTTGCGTTTTCTATTTGATCAGAAGTTTCCCAAACTTGAGAAACTGAAAATCAAGGTGAAAATTCGACACAGTTATTACAGTTTATAATTTTCTATTTTATAAATGTCTATCATAACTAACTTCCTTTTCTTCGTGTTCTAGATTTCAAACTGTGAGATTGATGACTGAGATGGACTTGGCGACTTTTTAGCGGTGCAAGACCTCTCATGTATTTTTAGACCAGCTTCAGGTTGTGAAGCTGATAGGAGTTACAGGCTTAATTGCTGAGATGTCAGTAATTAATATTCTATTAGAGAACTTACCAAAGGTGAAGCTAATGGTGATCAAGAAGAGACCGGTTTTGAACCAGAAGGGAAAATAGATCGTTACTAATAAACGGCTTTCGATCCTGAAACAGCTAAACACATTTAGGGGGGGGCATCACTAAATGCAATTGTCATTTATGAAGATAACGAAGATGAGATGAAGATGATGAAAAAAGCGAAGATGAAGATGAAGGCGTAGATGATGAATAATATTGATATTGTGACGAATTTTGATTGGCTGTAGAACTCACAGGTCACAAGTACTTCAATCTTGTGAATCTGTCGTTTGATCAACTAGATTTTCTGCTTGACCATCTAAGATATTATATTGGTTAATCTTCTGAGCTAGTGAAGGTGCTTTCTTAGTGGCGATTCATGAATTCATATTAGGATGGCAATTTAACTCCCTAACCCATGGGGACCGCACCTAATAGGGTTATGGGGGCGGGTATGGGGCAACATTTTTTATGCCAAATTTATGCCAAATTCCCACTCACCCAAATAGTTTTCCAATCACCAGAAGCGGTGATTTCCCACAAGAAGATCGTCGATTCCGGTACAGTCAGTAATTGCTCACTTTTTCTTTCAAAATATTGGGAAGAATAGATCGATTCACATGATATGTAAACTAGATTACATGATATATATATATATGTATATATATGAGATAAAATGCAACCATTCAAGATCGAGAATTTAAAACATGTTTAGCAGAAAATGGGTTTTTCTTATGGTTTGAAATAGAGATGCTTGTGGGCATTCGATCTTTTGTGGCCGATTATTTGGGTTATATCATTTATTTATAGTCGAGATAAGAGTAGGGTGTTTCTTTTGCTTTCTGGCACAATTTGCAATGAGGATTAGATAGCTATAATGATTAAAAGTAGCCCACAAGAAATTTCGTAAACAAAGATGCTGTAAATGAGAGCGCATTCGGTTGGTTTGACTCCTTAGTCCTTATAAGTTCATGGAAATGTGATTGTAAAATTTTATTATTCATTATGTGATTAGTGATCTTATTCTGTTGCTACTCAGCTTTCTTGTTTAAACATATTTATCTTCTTTAATGTGTACATATTTTTACTAGTATAATTCAAATTTAGGCTTTTAGTTAACTGTTTGTTTTTTCTTTGTTGGTTGTCTTATTGTGTCCATACTCCATATTGGATGTGTTAAAGCATTTTATGGTGCCTCAATAGAGCCGGATCTCAAAGACCGTAAATAAAGTTCATGTTAAAGAATGAAATTTCAATCCAGTGATTTATTTTATAATTCTTTCTGTTTACTGATATATGCAGGATGTTCAACTTCATGAAATAAACAAGTTGCAATCAAGTATGATAATACTCATTTAATTAGTAAACTATGATGGGTTGTTATTTGCTTCTCTTAATTTTCTGACTTTAGATGTTCAGATGAAAGGTTTGTTTAGTCTGTGATTGATGTTTTTGTTCTGAAATGTGTTATTGATGATATTCTGGTGATATTGAATTGTCTTTTCAAAAACTTGTAACATATTTAAGGACTTGGTGCATGAAACTCAAGTAATTGAACTCAAGTCGAACAAATATATGGTAATCTTTCCATTCCACAAAGATATTCCCCTTATATTTTTCACATAGATTAAGAAAACATAATTTAATGTTATTAGAAATGCATAATTTAACAATATATTTCATAATTTACTCTTTGATTTATTTAATATTTCACTTTAGTTGTTCTTTATTGTTGATTACGATGCACTTTAAATGAGGGTATATTAGAAAACTAAAAAATCAACTTAGGAAAGAGGAATATAATTTGGGACGGATAAAAAAAAAGAAGAATATCTTTTTGGGACATAGGAAGGACAAGATATTCTGTACCGAGATTGATGAGATATATAATAATACCCATATGTCCGTCTAACTGAGCAATTTTGGCTTGCGTGCAGTAGCTAGAAACTTAATGCATATAAGTGATTGAGTAACTCTGGGAGGAAACGATGCAATTCGCAGTGAAATTGGAGAAGTCTTATTTTCAAACTCAATTGTTGTATTTTAGACGTTAACATGAACGTATAATTTGTTTTTATTTTAATAAAACATATTCCACATAAGCTAGTATATTGGGCTGTGGACATTTTGCATTGGAGGTCAATTTTATACCTCAGTGTCTGGTTAGTGGACATTATCTCATGTGAATTCGAGAGAATTTTATTTATTCGACAATTGGCACACTTTATTTAGACTAGACACTGTTATATTGAAGGTGCTTTTAATAAAATTAAAACGTAGTGCACCCAAAAATGTTTTCCCAACGTGGCTTAAAAATCCAATGTAGTGGTACACAATCAGTTGAAATCCTAGCAAATTGTCGAAATTTAAGGATCCTTTATTATTGAACACATATTCAAGGCAAAAAAATATTGCAAAAATGCGTATAGACGTGTGCCATTGTGAGAGATGATTTCTATAGCGTCAGACTGGGTTCCGTATATGAAGTCTGACTGTCAATACAAAATAATTACGTTACATGTCACATGTGATTGGACTATTTTCTATTGACAGTCAAATCATGTGACGAAGCCTAATCTGACTCAAGAGACGACCAGGTCATCAGACCAAATTTGTACAATAGTGTAGGGACTATTGTTGGGTTTGTTGCCAAAAACAATTCAAAGTTGAAAAGGAAAAGGAAAGGGAAAAGAAGAAGAATCCTAGAAGGAAAAGAAATCCAAATCATAGAAGGATTGTCTTGTCTTTCAAGGAAACGAAGCCTATAAATAGAGATGTTTTCTTCTTCTTTTATACACAAGTGGTACAAGAGAGTTGAGAGAAAAATTAGTGAGTCTAGCACCTTGAAGAGTTTTCTTGTAACTCTTTGTGGTTTGTTCAAATGGTAGAAAATTAGGTGTGGTAAAACTCGGGGTGCCACTTGAGTCGGGTCAGAGAGTCTTGTGAAGAAAATAGTAGCTTAGCGTCTTGGGATTTCTTTAATTCTTCGTGGGTTAGG
>CAVNYN010282776.1:0-19703 GCA_963692815.1 Nyctanthes arbor-tristis | reverse complement strand
TCAGACGTGTGCTCTTCCGATCTCTGAATTCAGGATTATTCACAGTAGAGCAACAAAATTATAGAAATTATATAATATGAGTAATATAAACACCGCTTATAAATCCTAAAATTGCATAAGTTATATATATTCAAATATAATCATAGAATAAGTATTTAAACATCCAATAAAGATTTAAAACAACATAACAATTAAATAGAAACAAAACACAAATAAAACTAGATGTTTAGGACAACAATTAACAAATAACTAATAATTTTAGGACAGATAATATCTGTCGTTATAAGCTGGCTACTTTAGCATATATTAGTTTGCATCATCCTCACTTATGTTAAGGCTCTTCTTTGGCAATGAACTATCATCATCCTCACCAACATTGCCACCACTTATTCCCTCATCACGTTGTCTTTTCATAGCTGGTAAGTTACTTGAATCAACTTTCTGGGGCAAACAATAGAAACATAATAAAAATGATATTCACATCCAAAAAAGCCAATATATATATATATATATATAATGAAGACATCTAAAAACCTTTGCTTAAATTCTTCAAGATCCTTCACTCTTGAATTCACTTTCATCTTTGTGGCTGTAAATACAGAAATGATTCCAATATTGCCTATAAAAAACATTGAAACAGTAGTATCAATTGTGTATTCTACTTTTTTAACTTAGATAATACTATATTACACACTAAAAACAAAACTTCAATTATTTGTGTCCGGCAAAGCTATAACATAATGAAGCATTTTTCATTCGGACTATTACTTGAACGCTCACAAAATACCCTTGCATATCCATCTGTCAAACTGCATGAAATCTAATTTTTCTTGTAGCCATTCAATGAAGTATTCAAAACAATTAAGTAGAGACAGACGTGTGCTCTTCCGATCTAACAATTTTAACATATAAAATTTATTTTAAATTTTATCTTACTCTGAATCTTCCAATCTCAACTCAAGTTTTCTTTCTGCCCCACTATCAATAGAAATATGTATTGCAGAATTGTCTGCTGTCATAATCTCTCCTATGATATTTGTGCATAAAAAAGTTAAAAGAATTAACTTAATGCAACACTAAAAAAACAAACTGGGAAGAGGTACGAACAACAATTCTTTTTCTTCAAGGGCAAAAACTAAAACAAAGAAGGGGAGAAAAATATCACCAAACAAAGGCGCTTGTTCAGACTGGCCTGTTTCTTGTATTTCAGCAAACCAGTGGAAATTGTAATTGTTGAAAGGGAAACTTTTCTAAACTGTTTCACCATTAAAAGTATTACTTGTGAAATATAGACGGTGTGGATGAGTTGTTGCTTGATAAATGCCTACATTGTCTCTAACAGAAACATATCTCATGCAAACAACATGATATTCATGAATATATCCGTCAAAATGCTCAATTAGAGAATCTACAACTAGTGCTTGAATTCTAGTCCCTTCTTTGTCTACCAAAAGCATTTCTAATGTTCTTGGATTTTCAGCACCCTATGGAACAACCCATTTTCGTGCAACTCGGACCTTCACACACCATTGTTGAGTTTCCTTCACATTCCCATATTATTTGACATGGTTGGATTTTCCAAAAGAATGGATGGCAGAATTTCAAAAATTATCAACAGAATGATTTTCAATGTTATTTGATCTATTTTACAGAGCTTGTAAGACGTGTGTACAATTAACTTCCTGTACATGTTTTATTATACAAAGTAACTGCTTGTAAGTAACTATTTCTAATAATCTCATTTTGCAACCGGCAGGAACATGGAAGATTAAAAATAAATAGATAAATAAATAATAAAACTATCAGCGGCACATTCAGCCAAAACATCAAAACAAGTACCATCTTGCACACATCACAACACAACAACGCACAAAAAACAAAAAACCATGACAGCTTTTTCCTTCTTTCAGTTGCAAACACTTCATTTACAGTCACAAACACAAACAACATAAGCTTACCAAAACAATGACAATTAAAAAAGGACGTTCTTGCTTTATTTGAAAACTTACAAATATGTTTCATATGTTTAAGAAAACAAATACAAGTAACATTTGAAAAACAAAAACAATAAATAGAAACAATACCTCACAACACCACAACAACACTTTATTTACAGACACAAATACAAACAACATAAGATGTTACCAAAACAAAACAAGGAAAAAAGAAGACTCTTCCTTTATTTGAATACTGACAAATATGTTTCATATGTTTAAAAAAACAAATACAAGTCAAATTTAGAAAAACAAAAACAACAAATAGAAATAACACGTCGCAACACCAAAACACATAAACACTACAACACATCCCAAAAACATCAGAAAATTACCAACACACAAACGTGACAATCCCACAACACACCAACACACCAGAAATACAAAACAAAAAAAAATGATAAATAGTTTTCATTCTTCCACTTGCAAACACTTCATTTGCAGTCACAGACACACAACATAACTTTTACCAAAACAGAATATGAAAACAAGAACACATATAATTTTATTTCTAAGCTTACAAATATGTTTCATGTGTTTAAGAAAACAAATACAACTCAAATTTGGGGGCAAAAAAATTAAAAAAACACATACCAGCCTACAGTATATAAACCAAAAACATCAAAACAAGTACCAACTCATACACGTCACAACCCTACAACACATCAACACATCAGCAACACAAAACAAAAAACAATGACAAACAGTTTTCCTTCTCCCACTTGCAAACACCTTATTTACAGCCACAGATACACAACAGAACCTGTTACCAAAACAGAACAAGAAAACAAGAACACATTTCTTTTTATTTACAAGCTTACAAATATATTTCATGTGTTTAAGAAAACAAATACAACTCAAATTTAGGGACAAAAAAAATTAAAAAAAAAAAAACACATACCAACCTACAGTGCACAGTCCAAAAATATCAAAACAATTACAACCTGACACACATCACAACCCCAAAACACATCAACATACCAACACAAACAAACAATGAACGAACAACTTCGTATCAGTTGCAAAACACCTCAACTCCGTTCACAGGTATACACAACATATACTACCAAAACCAGATCAACAAAACAAGACAAAAAAATGGACAAAAAAGACAATGAAAACTCATCTAACTTTTGTTTGCAAACAGATCAGTTTACAATTAGAGTCACACAAAACATATTGGCTTGAAAATATGTTTCATGTATTTCAGTCCAACACATACAAGTGAAACTTAGAAAGACAAAAAAATCTACAAACACACATCACAACACCACAATACATGCATACCACAACACATCCCAAAAATATCAAAATAATTACCACCTAACACACATCACTAAACCACAACATATCAACACACCAACAACAAAAACAAAAAACAACAACAACACTTTCTCTTTTTTCAGTTGAAATACCTCATTTCTAGTCACAAGCACAGACAACATAAGCTGTTACTAAAACAAAAAAAAAAAAAGAACTCATTTTACTATTTGAAAACAAAAACCCACCTGACAAAACAAAAAATAAATGAATAAACTTTTTCATTCAATTGTAAACACCTAATATGCAGTCACAACAACACACTGCATACACTGTTTCAAAAATGGAACAATTGCATAAAGAGACACAAAACATATATCAATACAAAACATAAAGCCATACTATCAGTACAAAACATATAGTCAGACTACCAACACAGATTCCACAAAACATCAAAAGAATTAACACCTAGAAGATAACATCCCACCAATAACACATGAATCAACACACAAATAACACAAATAAAAACAATGAACACACTTTTTCTTTCAATTCCAAACAGCTCATTTATAAATCAAAGCCACATACAACATATGATCTAACAAAATAGATTCATATCACTACGTCACAAACTAGACTGGTACAACTCATTGGCAAACAATTGTATTAATCACATATCAAAACCACATTACTCACAAATATATATTACATATATGTACACAGCATTCTAAAACAAATTTTTAAGTGTGAAATTTGTTTACAAGTTTTGAAACAAAATACCATCCCCTTCATTGTGCATATTTTATTTACAATTAAGATCAACACCATCGTCAAATTTTGCACCAATCACAATACACCAAAAAACACCTAAGAACCAATAGATTCCTTCACATAACTAAACAACTTTGTAGCCAAATCCAACCGAGCAATTGCAAAGTTAAACTACTTAAACATCATGGGAAGGCAATTGTACAACAGATACTCAGCATATTTGATCACAAACAACCCACAATCATGACTGCAAAGCAAGTAAAAAAAATGACAAAATCAAAACATCATATCGTTACTCAAAAATCGATAACCAACATAAATTAAAATACTCAATAACATACCCATTATTTTGTTGGAGTAGGTTGGTTACAACTTCCATACCAAGCTCCGCCAAATGTGACTCGTCTCCCGCCTTATCTGGAACCCAAAAACCAGCACGTGCCATCAAATAAGGCAACACCTTGCAATACAAACCCACGAGCTTTCGCGTCTCTTTGTGGCGTGAACTTGAAAAACTTGAATTGTAGAGTTGTCTGCATATGCACAGGAAGTAGCACGTGATCAACATCTCCCAAACTTGTGCTTAAATCCAGCTTTCCACCCCTAACATGGCCAACAAATGGATGTTTTGCAGTGATTGATGATGGATTATCTAACAACTTCTAGTAATCTTTGTGCATGAGATACACAAAAATAGAATAAGTAATTGTATCCCTCATCTCAACTTTTAAACTATGCCTTGCCAGCTGGCGCAGAAAGTAGAAATAGACATCGATATGCTGCAATGATATAAAATGAGAAAAAAAAACTGTCAGATAATGCAGTGTGACTGATAAACCCAATAACAAAACGAATCAAAAATTGTAAAATATAATAACAGGTAGAGATATACCTGAGTACTCAGATCAATATCAACATCAATCAAAACATGCCACCACATCTTGCTACTAACCGTGGTAACATGAAAATCAAAAGGAGGATTTATCACATCAGTAGTGTGACAAAATTTCTTTCTGCAAATATAAAAAACTTCAGTAAATAACCAAAACAATAAAAAATAACCCCAAAAAAAAAAGACAACAGAGACAACACTAACTTTTGCTTTGGCTTATACCCAAACTTGAACCAGGCATGAAACTCCTCTAATTGCTTATCATCAGCAAGTGTCATCTCCTCTTTCAAAATAAATAAAACATCACCCTCACTCTCAACCTTTCCACCAGATGACATATCATTAGGAACAAAAGGCGACAACAATAGCTTCACTGTCTTATGTGGCCTCTTCAAATCAACATCATCAGTATCAATTATCACAACTTTTTTGTCAGGATGAAGTTTGTACAACCTCATGCTATTTAAAATTAACGATAATATTAGTACACAACACATACTCATAAATGCAACAACAAAACTAATTAATTTTTTTGTCCCTAAAAAATAACAAAACAAAAACAGAAAAGCAAAAAACACAAAAAGACTCACCTGAATCTTCATCTCTAAAGATGTAGATACCTAAAATCGATATGATAACACATCCCCCACATTCTGTTCAATTGCAACCTACATATAAAAACAAACAATTAAAATAGTAGATAAAACATAATAACAAAAACACATACAAACAACAAAAATAAAACAAACAAAACTTTTAAAAATTACATCCTTCATCTTCTCCATTGAAATACTATAGGCAGCAGTAACAACATCATCCAACTGCCTCTGGACATTCTCAAAAGCAAGAATATCATCATCCTATAAACAAAAATATTTTATAAAAGAAAGGAAAATATAATTAAACTAAAAAACTCATTCATACAGTAGACAACAAAAAAACCAAAAAATAAAAAATGAAACATCCTTTAAAATAACAAAAATACCTATTACATTTTCTGCACAGATGAATTAGTTGTAGTATCAATTGTAGCATCAAGCTACCTCTGAACTTCTTTTTGAGAAAAAAAAAACGCATCATCACGAACAAAAATTCTTCAAATGCCGGACTGACATATACTGGAACAGCTGGTTGTTGCACGGGGCTCAAGCTAAGCTGCAAATCAAATGATGGACTACCCAGAACTAGAGTAGAAGTAGCCTCAACACTTGTACCATGATCATCACAAACTTTAGAATCTTTCTCCACATCATCAATTTCCTCCAGCATCTTCAATTTCAACAAAAATAAACAAAAATATTAAAAAAATGCCGAACATAAAACAACTAAAAAAGCAAAAACAAATATCGAATACTACCTCATTAATAGCAACACATTCATCCCTATCAACCACTTCCTCATCGTTAACAGACTCAACTTTGTTTAGTTGCTTCAATACAGTCACAAAAATAAAAAATTCACAAAAACATCAAAAAAAATTCAAAATAAAACAAACAAATGACAGACTACCTTATTACCAGCATCATCGTCACCTCCCTTCGTATCATCCTCACCAAACACCACCAACCTTAGCATCATCTCTATCCAAATGCTATAATCAATTGAAAGGGGAAAATAGAAGAATTAGGAAATACAACGATAAAACAACAAAAAATAATCAAAAAATGAAATAAGGAAAAATGAACAGAAAATATGAATTTCATATAAAACATTACCGCATCATCTACAACATCTTTACCAAAAACAGAATCAACCTAGACAGTATCAAATATATGACCCTTTCCAGGACCCATGCCAGTCACTTGTCGAATAGCATCGGCACACTACTACAGAATCAGAGAAAAAAATACGGAATAGGCGTTGGTTTCTCAGACGAACGACACCTTAACTAGAGGCAGTGGCAAACTTGTAACAAATGAATGTACATAGGCGTCAGTTCTTAATAAAGAATCGACGCTAAGAACCGACGCCAAATATCAGATTGTGCATTGGGCGTCCGTTCCCAATTGGCTACCGATGCCCAAATTTAACAAAAGGCGTCGGTCCCACTAAGGGACCGATGCCCAAAGTGACATAGGCGTCAGTTCCACTAAGGGACCAACGCACATACTTCTTTTCTTTACACTTTATCTTTCTGCCTCGCAAACCAGATGACTGTTGAACGAGAAGAACGGTCTGCGCGTAAGAACTTCATCCGAAAATGCAAGTAAATTTCACTCCAAAATCACGTTTCGAAATTTACTTCCAATATTTCGAGCCCTAACTCCCTAGATCTACACACAAGCAACTCCATCCGAGTGGCGGCGGCGGCGGTGAGCTGCGGTGGTGAGCGGCGGCGGTGAGCGAGACCGTGGTTGGCGAAGTGTGCGCACTAAGGCTCCATTTCTTGGTACATATTGCATAGAATTTCCATCTTCACCTTAATTTTTGCATAATCTGTTAGACACTAAAATATTGGTTCCAGTTTTAGGCGGGCGGCGGTGGAGGCGGGCTACGGCGGAATTCCTTGAATATTTTTTCTCCATATTTGCAAAAGTAATTTCTTGTTCAGTACTTGAGATTTACTTTGGATTTAGAAATTATGATTTTTTGGGTTTTTTGTGAAATTAGGTAAAGATTGGTATATATATATATATATATATATAGATTGTTAAATATATTTTTTGTTATATATTATGATTTTTTAATTTGGTTAATTATGATTTTTTGTTAAATATATTTATTGTTATACATTGTAATGAGACAATTAGTTTCATTGTGTGGTGAGATATTTATTGTGGATTTAGAAATTATGATTCTTACGGTTTTTTGTGAAATTTGATAAAGATGGGTATATATTTATACCTTTTTAATTATATTTGTTGTTATATATGATTTTTTGTTAAATGATTTTTTGTTAACTAAATTTTTTGTTATATATGATTTTTTGTTAATTTGTTAAATTATGAGGTTTTGTTAAATATATTCTTTGGCATTTATTGTTATATATGTATATGAGTCTATATTTTTGTTAAATATATATATGTATACATTGTAATGAGAAAATTGATTTTATTGTGTGAAGAAATGTTTATTTTGGATTTAGAAATTATGATTTTTAGTGTTTTTGTTAAATTTGGTAAAGATGAGTATACGTATATACATTGTTTAGTAGTATTTTAAACATAATTTAATATTATTTCTTCGAACTAAAATGGTAATGGGAATACATAATTAATTAGTAAGTGTTGAAATTTAAATAAATGAAATGAATCAAATAATTTAAAATTTATTTGATTAAATTTATGATGTTAATAGAGTAGCGTAGAAAGATTGTGTCATGACCCGTATTACTTTGAGGAGGAAATACTAATGTAATAGTTCTTTGATTAAATTTCAATATTGTATATGTGCCAAGAAGTTTTGGTGGACAAATTAAAAAATTAAAATTAAATAAATGTAATTATTCTGTGATTAAATTTGTGACGCAAATAAATATGTATAATTAGCAAATATTGATGAACAAATAAATTTTTATAATAATAAAATAATGAAAAGCAATTTGATTAAGTGTGTGATGAGAATGAATATGTAATTAACAAGTATTGTTGGTCATATAAATTAACGAAATTAAATAACGTATCAATGTATTTGATAAGTACAAAAAAATTACCCGCTTTCAATATATTGACATAGGTCGTGAGATATATATAAATCGGAGTTGGATATATGGGAGACGTATTACACTAGAATATTTGGAAGGGGTTGAAGATTTTATAAAATTTGCCGAGGATAATAGAAAAAAGGAAACGGGAAGAACTGATAGTATGTCCCTGCCGTGATTGTAAGAATCTGCAAAAGTATCGTAGCTATATGAAAGTGAAACACCATTTGATTAGGCATGGTTTTAACGAAGGTTATACATGGTGGTTTTGGCATGGTGAGGATTTACTTCCTACGACTAGCACTGGTGTCAATGAGACACGGTAAACATGAGTGATGAAATTAATCTGGTAAGAGAAGATAATGATGATGTATAGAACGACCGGATTGATGAAATGATGGGTGATATAGAAGATGATTTCACTGAGGCTCTGCACATTTTTGACGGCTTGTTCCTCGATTCTGAAAAGCCATTGTTTCCTGGATGTAATAAGTTTACAAAGCTGTCTGTCGTGTTTAAATGGGTGGAGTGACAGGAATTTCACAGGGTTGTTGGAACTTCTAAAAGATATGCTTTCCGAGGATAATAAGTTTCCTAGCTCGACCTATGGGGCAAAGAAATTGTTGTGCCCATTGGGTTTGGAGATTGAACAGATACACATGTGTCCAAATGATTGTGTCTTGTACCGACAAAAGTATGAGGACTTGCATGTGTGCCCAAAGTGTGGGGCGTCACAGTATAAGAGAAAGGACAGCCACGATAAACGTACTGACAAGAAAGGCCTTCCAGCAAAGGTGTTATGGTATCTGCCAGTAATACTTAGATTCAAACGTTTGTTTGCAAATGCAAATGATGCAAAGAAAATGTGATGGCATGCGGATGGGAGGAAAGAAGATGGAAAACTCAGACACCCAGCCGATTCTCCTCAGTGGTGGAATATAAACAGGATGTTTCCCGAATTCGGTGGCGAAGATAGGAACCTTATTCTTGGACTATGTACAGATGGATTGAACCCACTTGGTAATATGAGGAGTCGACATAGCACTTGGCCGGTTCTTTTGGTGAGTTACAATCTTCCTCCTTGGTTGTGTATGAAGTGGAAGTACATAATATTGTCGTTGATTTCGGGGCCTAAACAGCCAGGAAATGATATAGATGTGTATCTCGCGCCACTCATTGATGATTTGAAGTTGTTGTGGAATGAAGGCGTGTCGGTATTCGATTCACATAGCTGATCACATTTCACACTACGTACAATGATTTTTTGTCCCATAAATGACTTTCCAGCATACGGTAACTTGTCAGGTCATACTACCAAACGAGCCAAAGCGTGCTCCTTTGTGAAGATGCAATTATTGATCTTTGGTTGTCTAAATACAAGAAAATGTGTTCATGAGTCATCGAATCTTTCTTCCATTTGACTACCTGTATCAAAAGAAGAAAAAGACTTTCAATGGGAGAGACGAGACCTAAGTTGCCCGCTTGCCATTAACAAGAAAAGAGGTTTATAAGAGGGTAAAAAATGTTAATGTTGTGTATGGTAAAACTTTAAAGCCTTCACAGAAGAGTATATTGAAGAAGCAATCTATATTTTGGGAGCTACCATATTGGCAACACTTGCAAGTTAGATACTATCTCGATGTAATGCACATGGAGAAAAATGTGTGTGATAGTCTCATCGAAACGTTATTGAATATTCCTAGAAAGATGAAAGATGTTAAGTTAGAAAAGACATAGTAGAAATAGGGATACGGGAGCAGTTGGTGCCGCGGGAGTCCGGAAAGCTTACATTTTTGCCCCTGCAGGCTATACCTTGTCTAAACAAGAAAAAACTAGCTTTTGTGAGTGTCTGAATGCTATTAAGGTTCCATCTGGCTATTCGTCAAACATCAAGAGACTTGTAAGTATGAAATACTTGAAATTGGTTGGAACAAAGTCTCATGATTGTCATGTCTTAATGCAACAGCTCTTGTCGGTTACAATACGATGTATATTGCCAAAACATGTTAGACATGTCATAACTAAGCTCTGCGGGCAATTATCTTCTTCCAGTGCCAAATTCATATGCCCAGCAGTTGTGGATCTAGGTGAAGGCGGTTACACTCAGTGGTCCACACATTTAGTGATGTTAGGCGAGGTAATTAATTGAACTTAGAGAATAAGTTTTTCTGGATTTTGGATTCGTAATAACATTGCTTTCAATGATTTTCACTGCAGGAACCGTTACCGGAGCAAGCAGCATCCAAGGGAAAAGGCAAACAGCCCGGGAGTTTTGAAGTTTCTTCTGCTCGCCCTGATCTCGTTGACGATGCAACATTGGTTTCCATGACTCCCAAATTCAAAACGTTGCATGATCTGACTGTTAAACTGCCCCTCTCTACGGATTTCTTTGAGGTGCCGAACGGTAGATATGTGTTTCTCTACCACAACAAAGTGGACTGTGAAATTACTGTTTCGTCACCAATATACCCGACTTGCTCAACATGCACTGGCTGAACGCACCTATTTTGCAAGTTTGGGAAATGTAAGACTTCCTCCAACACAATCAAGTATATCAAATAATTTTTAATTTGACATTTCATGTTTGGTACAATGTATGTTAGGTACCTACACCATTTGTGCAAGCAATTCGGGGTTCAAAATATCGAGTTTCTTTGTTCATCACTGTTCAGGGCTATTAATTATGAAGCAACTCAACAGTCGAGTTATGAGTTCATGCTCCACGCAATGGTAGAAATGATGGATAAAAAGCACATTCTAGCCGCAGTTGACTGTATAAGCAATCATCAGTATCTATTGTATATTATTCTTTTTATTTTATTTTAACTTGTTTAACTTATATGTGTGTGTGTGTGTATTATAACTTTAGGGTGCTTAAAAAGTTGTGGGTTTCAGGGAAAATAATGAAGAAAAGTCTCATGTGGAAAACAATCAAGGTATGAAAAATATCCTTTAGATGTTACAATAATTATTGAAGTTTTAAATTTTAGTGATTTAATTACTAAAATTTATTTTAAACTCGTTCGAAATTTTAGTGCGCTCAGTAACCCGGATCTAATGAGTGTGTCTATTGTGTGATGAGAACTATATACCAGATAGTCACCTTTATATGCTGGTACCAAAGAATGTCTTGATACAATATAAATATTAATCGAATACCAAGAATTATCTACTCAAAATGGTATTTATTTTATTGACAAAGTATAATTAAATTTCTTTTCATTTATTGTAGGCATATGAAACTGGATCATATATTCAAGCGAATATAGATGAGGCATGGGAATTATGGGCCGGGTACTTTTTCCAAAATTGTACGTGATTTTTTTGTCTTAACTATTGATTGTAATTAGATTTTTATAAAGATGGGGACGATTAGAGGAGTATACTATATAGTAGTTATTGATTTTTATACAAGTGTCGTTTATATTCAATGGTTAGTTTCATTTTAATGCAATGGTTTATTTACGTTAGCTTATTTTGTAGTAGTAATTGTAGTTTATTTATATCAAGTTAGTGATAATTGCTTGAAAGTGTATGTAAATTGTTGGTGTTGGCGCTGTGTGGTTTTGGCTAGTTATGGATACATTTGTTGTTTTGGGGTTACAGAAAAATTCGTAGAATTTGATCATTCACAATTTATATTAAAAAAAATTATTTTGCGTCGGTTCTTCTACAACAACCGATGCCTAAGTTATATTAAAATTAAAAAACAATATATATATTATAACTTTAGGCGTCGGTTGTTGTATAACAACCGACGCCTAAAGATTAAAATTAAAAAATATATATTATCACTTTAGGCGTTGACGAACAACCAAAGCCTATACGCTAATTATGAGCATCGGTAACATATGCGTCGACGACGGAACCGATGCCTATTACAGTTTATGACCAACACCTTTTTGGCTTTTCTGTAGTAGTGGCAATCAAATCCTTAAAATTGACGTCAAAACACGTCATACAGCTCTTCAGCTCAGAAGCTTCAGTCTTCAAATTAGACTGAACTTCAACAATGGTGGACAGTAAAGACCTAGTCTAATAAGAAAAACAATCAAACTTGTTGTCCATAGATGTAATAACATCTTCCAGTGAAGAAAACTGCAATGACATGCTAAGACCATTACCACCCGCAGATCAACAGCCACTTTTTAAAGAGTCAATGACAGACTTCATTGACTTCATTTCAGCAATAAGATTGCGAATCTGCACACGCCCAGCATTAGCTTCACGAGCTTTTGACAACTCAGACTTCACATTATTCAACTCAGATTGCATCTAATCAATATTTTCTTCAAATGCATCAGTATAATCAACCTAACAAAACATAAAACAGAACACAATAAACACATAAAACATAAAGCAACAACAAAAATAACAGAAACAAAAAATAACTGGAAAAACATAAAAAACAACATTTGAACACATATGGAATCAGATAAATAAACCTGTTTAAATGTAGACATCTTGCCACGGTCTCTAATACCCTCAGCAACAACTTCAGACGGTGGGCCTCTACTACGCTTCTCCCGCGCTGAAGACTTCTCAACAACCTTCACTGTTTGCTGTCTACCCCTGCTCAACAGCTCGTGGGTGTCCTCAAAATCATCACTCTCATTTGGGATCTCAATTGTTGGCTGACCATGAACAATAAACTCAAGACTAGCCATATATGGCATACCGGCTTTATCTTCAGTTGGAACTATATTCGCAACACCAATATGGCAAAATATATATATATGTTAAACAAAAATATCTAAAATAGTACGAAACAAAAAAAAAGAATAAAAACAGAACAACTTACATCAGAATTACAGAAGAAATCATGACTCAGATCAGCACACCTTTGAGAATCAATTGAATTCCAATTCACAATACGAGGCACACTAGTCTGAGTACGAACACAAACCTTACCAACAAAAGCAGGCATGCACTCATACAACCACACTTGGAAGGCAAGCAAAAAACCAGACCATCTATATGTATCATTGTCTCGATCCTGCAAGCCCCTTTTCAACTGGGCTAACAGCCAAGAAAATATTTGCTTGCCCCAGGGAAAACTCCCCATCGCACTCCAGTCATCCACCAACACAAAAATATCTTATAAGTAGTAGGATGAAAGTAAAAAGTCAACATGTACAATATACAAATCTTTACACGGTCAGTGTCAGACACATCCAACAAATCTGTATCAAGACGGAGAAAAAGAGTATGAATATCAGAACTTGAAACAGCAAAAACAGAAGAGAAAAACCTATCCTTAAAATCTGAATTGAGAGACCGATAAGCTGAGACATTATCTGACCCAATACACAGCAAACCCGTAATAATCGCAAACTCAACAATAGAGAAATGAAGATATTTACCACAAATCAGAACCACATCTCATCTTGGTTTGGCTGCTAACCTCACACAACAAAGCATTGTGCATAACTTTTGACTGGAATGCTATTTCACTGTACTCCAGATAGTACTTGAAGCATGTACCACCAAATAGAGTGCGTTGCTCAGCATTCAGACGGCTCAAAACATCACCGATGACACCGTGACTTGATTTCATTGTCACTTTCCCACTGAACCACAGGGTGGGATGCAGCCGTAAATGTCAATCCTAAAAAAATAAATAAAACAGTAAACACACAATCATATGAAATAAGTAAAAAAGAAAAACAAGTTCACAACAGCAACATAAAGAACAAAATACAGAAACAATTTTTTAAAAAAATCTAAAAATTAAAAAAAAAAAAAGAAATGACCAACCAGTAATACACACACACACATATATATATATATAAACAGTAAATAAAAACAAAAAACTACAAATCAGTCCAACAAAATAAAGAAGAAAAGTAAGTACACAAAAATATGTTTAAAAAAAGCAGTAAACATAAAAGAAAACATAACTTCATACACAAAAATATATACAACAACTAGCAAAAACCTAAAATTAAATTACTACAAAACACATGGAAAAGAACATTCGACAAAAACAAATATTAAACAAAAGCAACACAATGAATTACACTGCCAGATAAAACATCCAAACAAAACAGAATAAATAACAACATTACATACACGATATTACAGCAAAAAATAGAACAAAATCAACAAATATAGACAGCAAATGAAACAAATAAAATAAAAAATAATCGTAGGAAAAATAATCAATAAACAAAAACAACAAAAAAATAAGCAATACAAAAATTATCTGCACCTGAACAGTAGAAGACCGAACCTAGCTGCTTTAGAAGAAACACCACCATTCTTCCGCCGAGCAGCACCAACAACCTTCTTCGAACGCCTTAGAGTATTTCTTTTCTTCGACACCATCTTCCACGGACTAGCACTCGCAAACTCAACAGAAGCATGATTTGCTGGCTTGGCCGGCGCAGCAAGCGGAAAACTACTACGAGTTCGAACCATTTTAAGAAGACGATGGAATGCAACAAACCTCGACAAACAAGATCAGGAAAAACAACAAAGATAATGATAGCACAGAGAAACGGCCAAAATCAAATTAGCGAAGAACACCGAGAGAGAACAGAGAGAGACAATAATTTGGGGTTTGGCTTTCAAAAATTCTGTACAATAAATTTTTTTTAAAAACATTATATAACACCTGATATTTGCGAAAAGGGCCAACGGATTAGGGAAATCGTAAATAGGCCTTAAAAGGGCTTGATCCACCTAATATTTCTCAATGAATACTTGTCTCATCATAGTTTAGACTTCGCAAATGGGGTCCAATGGACTGTTTGGATTAGTGCCATTTCTGTAGTTTCAACATTGGTAGATTCACAAATCTTGAGAGTGCCTTCGGAACGCTGAAAACAGAAACTCACACACTCGTCACTCATCTTCTTCCACCGCACTCCACCACCACCAGCGCAAGAAAATCGCCACCGTGATGGCCGACGCGGCCCCCGGAGACCCACCACCAGCCGAAACCCCATCAACCTCTTCAAATTCTCCAAGAAAGACGGCATCATCTACCACCAATTACCTCCACCCCCGCCGCGAGCCATTCGAGCACGGCCTTCTTCCTATCCCCAAACTCATTTTCTCTGACGCCACTCAAACCCTCTCCCATCTCAAATCCACCCTACTGTCCGCCGATTCGTCCAATCGGGTTAATTCAGAAACCGTCGCCGGAACTCTCCAGATCTCTCTTGACCATGCTCGGCTGGTATTGGAGACTCTCTCTTCCGTGCTTCATGATGATTTCGATCCTTTGGTCAATGCCAAGACCCCTCAGGAAATTGATTCGATTGGAGTTAATGTCTTTGATTTGCTGGTTTATCTGTATATACAAAGCTACAAGAGGTTGCTTCCTAAAGGGCACAGGGATTCTGCAGCTGTAGCTGATGTTTGGCCCTCCACCTCTGCTTTTGACGGGTTTTTATCTGCCCTTTCGCCGTTACAGGTGCCAAAAATTTACTTATGATGTAGTATTCTGTTGTATTATTTGATTTTCTTGAGTTTGATTTGAAATTCTGGTGCACTGTTGTTGAATTATAGTGGCTCGAATATTATTTTGCTAGCTAGTATGGTTCTTTCATGTTTGAAAGCATCCTATGTTACTACACCATGTCGTTGCTTTCTGGACTGCAATGCAATCTACTGGATTTGCTTCATTAAGTATCCTGTTGATACAAATCAATCTGAAATGCTTGATTACAATTAGAATGGAAGTTGATATGCTGGATCAAAATGTATTCTGAGTCTTAGCAAACTATTGACTTAGGTTTTGATTATGAGTATTTACTTGTAAAAGCATCAAGTTTGGCAGTAATTATAGTGGTTTTCTCTGTTTGTATTATCATAAATCATAAAGGATTATTTATTTGCTAGTATCATTACCAACAAATTTGGTTCTCTCTCTTGTAGCTTGTGCGTAGCAATAGCCGTCGATTTATGCCATCTCAAGCTGATGAAGAGGCGCATCAGCTGTCCTATTTGCAGAGGCACCTAAGCAATATTGTATCTCTATTAGCAGACTCGGTGGAAGGGGAAGGGGAAACAGAGGACTCTCTGGTACGTTAATTATCTGCTTGCCGTTAACTATTATGCATCTGAGGTCAGCTTCCGTTGGCTTACTTTGTATTTGTTATGATGTGTTGTATTTAATTTTATTTTAATTTTGAAAATGGTCTTATGCATCTCTTCTTGATTTATTTGGCAACTGTTGCTTTATTAATTTTATTTTTGGTAGTATTCCTAACTTTGGCATGACTTAGCACCGTTCATGTTTTCATTTGTCCTTTAGCCCTTGTATGGTGTGGATTTTTGAAATGCAACTTTGTGCCAATTGATTTATTTGGAGAGTGGATAAATGTAGGGCAAAAGTTATAGATGCACACACAAAATCGTTGTATTTGAAGAACATATGGTTGGATATCAGCTTTTAATAAAACGGTTAATTTTGAAAATCTACATCATACACTGCCTTATTCTCTCTTGCAGTTGTGAACAGCTTAAGCCTTGTACTGAAATGTGCTGATTTATTCTCTGTGCCAGGTTGTATCAATGGATAATTTTGACCATCTTGGATTTTTGATTTACTTTGGGGAAAAGGGATCAGAGAGGATCCCCTTGAGCCAAAATTCTCCCTTTTTTGCCAATTCTGATCCTGACATGCCTGCTGTTCCTGTTCCTATGTCGCAAGTTCTTGAGTGGCTTCTATCAAATGTAGCATCCTCACTGGAACATATTTCTGAGAGAATTTCTTCAAAAGAAAATGGACCTAGCAGTGCCTCTGATCAGGATGTTACAATGGTCGATGTAAGCACAAGTCCAGTGAAACCCTTAACCAGTGCTAGAGGCCCAAGCTTTATTGAGGGGATCTCTAAGTCATCGCATGTAAAGCAAGCGTCTGATCTTAAAGGCTCTTCTGTCAAGGTGAAAATGTGTATTTGTGTGTCTACCCATCTGTTTCTTATGACATATAGGATAGGATGTAGCAGATGAAGAATCAGTTTCCATAAATAGACATTTGAGTTTGGAAACCAGCCTGCAGGCTATTTAATTTCTTTAGGGTTGCTTATATCTGATAATTATGAGTATTGAGTTGCTTTCTATTTTCTAAGATACTAATGAATTTTAATTCAACAGTAAAAGCAAGCTGAAAATAAGTTTATCTCGTGTAGCTTTTGGACTTTTTGGTTCAACCAGAAAACTGAACCCTTCTTCGCGTGAACTTACTGTTATTGTCTGTCAGCAGTTGATGTGTCCAAGTTCTTAAAATTTGAGATATCAAATGTTGGTTCCAGATTTTAATAAGCAAAATAGAATGTGGATGAAAATGGTTTGACCAATTTTTGTTGTGAAATAGAAATTGAAAATTAAATGGGCTAAGAACGAAAATAGGTTGTAGGTTTGTCAGGCGTTTGTGCATTTTACGTTTTACATGTGAAGTTCTCTGACTTGAGATGAACCTTATATTATATGAAATTGTGAATTGGTTAAAAGAACCCGTATTAGAGACGTTACTTTCAAGCCGCCATTTTCACATCAACTCTTTGCATTTGTAAGCCTGTGAAAATTGATAATTCAACTGCTTATTTTCCATTGACGTGATTATATAATATTGGACTTCGCTCATACATTCTTCAAATAAAATATAGTCATGTCTGTGCAAGCAACTTATCTCTTGATTCTTGGATTATTGATATTTGTAGGTTGTGAATTGCCATGAATCAGTTATTTACATTCTAGCACCACTGAGATATGCAACAGTATATGGATGTTCTGATGCAACTATTGTTTTGGGTGCCGTTGGCAAGGTACTGATATGTTTAACCTTAAGAAAATTTTTTGTTTCCTACCTGGACATTAAAATGGGAATTTAGACAAACCAGTTATAAATACGTACTTTGGACGTGATATAATTTCAATTTAATTTCAAATAGTGTGTGTTAAGTATTACTCCCTCCGTCCCACAAAGATAGTCTGGTAGGTAATTTTACGTAGATTAAGGCGTATTAGGTAATGTGGTTAGAACATTTAATTTTACTTTATTTCTCCATATATACCCCTGTGTCATAAATTGTTTGAAATATTTTCAATATATAGGTAGTTGAATAACAATAATTAATTAGGGGCACACATGAAAATAAAACATTAAATACATGTTTAATATAGTAAGTGGACTATCTTTTTGGGATGGACGAAAATGAAATAGTGGACTATCTTTTGGGACGGAAGGAGTATTAAATTAGGTATGGTGAACAAAATAAACAATAAATAAAAACAAAAGGTATTATTTTCATGGATAGAATTGATCGAAATTAAAATGTAAAAGTTAATGGGATTTATATTAACTGTTCTAAAACAGAGTTATTAATTGTTTAGTTTTAATTTAAAAGTAAAAATCTAATTAAATAAATTGTCAAGGACTAAATTGAAACAAATTAAGAATTTGTAAGTATACTTTGCACTCAATTGAGTTAAGTATGATAGATTGGGATATTGGTACACAATATGAAGAGTATCATTAAAACTTTTAGCTGTTACTCTCTCCGACTTACTAAGGTAGGCATTTATTCCTATTTCATTTGTCCCAAATTATAGGCGATTTTCCATTATAAATGTATTTGAAATCTTTAGTTTTCTAATATGCCTTTTTTAATGTGCATTGTTATCAACGGAATAAAGCAATTAAAATGAAATAATTAGTAAATGTTAGGTATATAGTAGGAAAAAATGGTCTTAAATTTTACATTTCCAACAACATTGAGTCTTTTTTAATCTATGTGAAAATAGGAACATGCCTATCTTAGTGGGGATGGTGGAGGTACTTTTTAAACTTAAAAAGAAGTTTATATGTATAAATAGATCTTGAAAGTTGGCTCTTATTAAAGATGAAGTTAAGACCTTCAATTTCACATATATATTGCATATCTTTTTTTTTTTTTTTCTTTTTATCAGTAAATGTAAATATACATTGATCAAAAAGTTACTTTTTTCTTCCATAATGCATATTAGTTGAGAAATGAATAGTTTTTTTTTTTTTTTAATGGGCGGATAAAGGAATTAGAGAAAATATGTTAGGGCAAAATGAAAAATAAATAGATTTCCCCCCATTCACCCTTTTTTATATTAGTTATATAGTTTTGTATCTGCATGGAACTAGTGATGCATTTAACTG
>CAVNYN010282772.1:0-25080 GCA_963692815.1 Nyctanthes arbor-tristis | reverse complement strand
CTTCTTCGTCGGTGTGGCTGAAGCAGAGGACCTTCGTCAGAGCTCCTGGCAGCGACTACTGTCCTTCCAACCCGCCAATTTCTGGCCACAAACGCTCTAAATCGATTTGATGAAAGAGGACAGTTGAGAGAGAGAGAGAGAGAGAGAGAGAACTCAAATTAGAAGGGGAAAAAAGGAGAAAAAGAAAATAAAAGCAAATGGCTTCGCCCGAACAAGATTATTCAAATGGAAATGTAGCAGCATCTAAGTCATGGGAGTCTTTGATTGACACAAATATCTAACAACGTTGAATTCCATAAATACAGTCCCCTACATAGTCCTTAATGGTGCAGGCACGACAATAGTAGGTAATGTAGGCAAGTCGCCTCGCCTTTTGACGTGCAGCACACGCAAGTCTGCGACATGTTTTACCGACTTCATTTACAAAATCAATTTTGAGTCCACTCTTAATTTGCTAAGTTTGGCGAGTCAATATTGAAGTCATCGTGCGTCAACCACCGTAAGAGTGACACTGTTCAAAGAGGCGTTACTCTTTTGACTCTGCTGAGAAGATCCTGTACTTGTGTCAATACGACTCCGCCTCTCTGCAAATGCAATTCGCTTAAGCTTAGGAAGCTCTACAATTTCACTGCTAAGCATAGATGGAATGGCTGAAAATAGTTGGCCTATCTTTTGGAAGTTCTTGAACACACAAGAAGCCGATGTGTATGCATCTAATGATCTCTTCTTGGATCTATCATATTCACAGGATCATCTTCGTTCCACAATTTCCATGCCTATATTTTGAGTTCGAATCACGATAAATAGTCATATGGTGCATCTTATGACGCGCTATGAATATATAGATAAAAATGAGTTAGGGGACATATATATATGGGTGAGAACGGGTGATAATAATTAAGTTAACTCCAACAGGTAAATGGAGATGCAGTACTAACAAATGACGACAACTCACTAGAAAAATCTCATGAATGCAAATAGAAATCTGGGAATTTAATTTTAACTTGACCATTCTTCACTTAGAATGTGAAGCAACATTGCAACTTACGTATCTCAAAAGGCTCAAAGATCTCTTAGTATCATAAAAACTTGTATTCCGTCTTCCACTAACAATCTCTAGCATCAAAACTCCAAAGCTGAAGACGTCAGTTTTTTCTGAAAATCTTCCCTCTATTGCATATTCTGGGGCCATGAATCCGATTTTATAGTGTTTGTGTTTCCATACAAAAATAATTATAACGTGCCTGATATGACTTAAAATTATAATTTAAGCAGACAATATAATATTATGCATATGTAAGTTTAATGAGATTGGGACCAACAATATTAGTTCTGCTCACATATCAATTATCATCCAAGCATTTCAACCACCAATATTACTTAATTTAAACTATCGTGAACGTGTTTTACTCTAAGCTAAGTACGTGGTCATAAACAGTAATAATTTCGAGTAATGTTACACTTCCCCGTTGGTTAACCAATTAATTCACCAGTTTACAATTTTAACCCTAAAATATCTAAAACTCAAATTATTTAATTCCTTAATTGACAGTTTCATCTTTCTTGTTAATATAATACAACCGGTAAACTAATTGGTGAACTAATATGAAAGTTTATCATTACTCAATATTTTCCGCACTTGATATCATTTTATTGCTGAAACTTTGGGCCATATATATTTGAAAGTAATTAAGAAGCTGCTTTAATTAGATTCCTTACGCTCTCATGACTTTTCATAATTTCTATGAATGAAAACTTGAGACAATTAATAGTTTCCAGCTTTGTATAGTACAACTGTTACAAGTTTGCTCGACTCATATTATAAATACGCACCACACCTTCCATGGGAAATACACCTCTCTAATTCTTTCATGCCCTGTCTCTCGTTAGAAAGCTCGTCTTTGTATCAACTACCTTGCTAAATAATATATTCTTAATTTAATCAAATCATAAATTACTTTGTTGGCGAAGTTAAGAAAAAAATGGTGCATGTAACCAGAGATTTCCATGTGACGATAAGCAAGAATGAGGCGGTGGCACCGCGTTGCCGTTGCAAGACAACCGGCTACCACGGTCAAACCTCAATTTGCTGTTCCGGAGGATGTAGGAGTTTTTCTTTGTTAAAAAAAAAACCTGAAAACTTTATCTTTGATTCAATGTTTGTTTTTCTCAAAAAAGCCTTGGCTCAAACTTTGGTACCATACTATCTATTCCCCGGGGAGCTGATGAGGAATGATGCCGGCCAGCCTGAAATTCTGTGCAACAATCGAGGCATTGATTTCGTCGAGGCTTATGCCAACGTAAAGCTCAAGGAGCTTGATTTGTACAATCCTGATGCCACGTTGAAAGAAAGCTTGTGCCAAAGAGAAAGCAAGGATTGTTGGCCGTTCAGGTGAGTGCTAAATTTGTGCCGTTCGGAACAAAGAGAATGACCGTGTAATTAATCAAAGATTTGCTTAAGCGGGATATATATTATGTGTTAAGTACTAGATAGATTGATGGACTTGGGATTGAGCCGAGATCTGCTGTCCCCAGTTCCTATCCCCTTCGAGTTTTTCCCCAATTAAATTTTGACATATCAAATCAATGTTACACATCATCGTTTTTCTCTAATAAATGATAAATTAAATTTTCATCCATCTATTACATACAAAGGCGGTTATCTAGCAAGAGTCCTGTCTCATAAATGTACCACTCCGATTTCCGTGACCGTCCCTTCATCTTCTATCAAATTTTGTAAAAGATGTTGTTCTGAAATTAAATGACAGCAGGATAAACGTAAACCAAAAAGATCGAGTGGAGGGAAACAATTATTGTTTATTAATTAGCCCTAAACATATATATAGTACTGTTGTTTTTTTTGCTTGTATTGTATTTTCCAAAGAATGGTCCTTTTCTACCTAGCTTTTTCCCGTCTGTTTATGGCACATGAAATAATTCCATTCACGAATGTTAGAATGAGTACAAAACAGGTCCTATAAATGGTACAAGCAAAAAACATTGGCCACATACTTGCACTAGACATATACGGAGTGTTTGAGGTGAAGATTTTCAAATGAACAAATCTCATCTAATTGTGCGGGGGCTCACACTCAGTACAAAAAATCGGGCCTACATCGGCCATACACAGCGACGACACAAAAAGTCGTCGCTACAGCTTCGGCTATAGCGGTGACTTCTTGTCGCCGCGATAGCATATAACTTTTAGCGGCGACAACGTCATGTCGCTGCTATAGGTCTGACCTATAGCGGCGACTCTCTACTTCTATAGCGGTGACATATAAGTCGTCGCTATACTGTTGGCGGGAAGAATTCCCGCCTTTGTTGAGGCCCTATACCGATGACAAGCTGTTACTATAGGTATCATTTTCGTCGCTATAGGTGTAATAATTTATATAATATTAATTATAAATGTAAAAGATAAATCAAAAATCCTTCTAGCTTAATTGGTAAAGGCCCATGTGCAAAAGGAGGGCGTCCCGGATTCAACTCCTTGGAGGCGCAAAGAAATTCACTCAATTAAATAAGGTGGAGACGGGTCGGGTTGATCGGGGTAATATGGGCTGGGTCAAAAATTCTTTGTGGCCCAAAACCATATGACCTATAGCGGCGACATTAGGTGTCATCGCTACAGTCCGGATAGTCGTTGCTAGGAGGCTATAGGTACGGACTTCTAGTAACAAAATTGTCGTCGCGAAAAATCGTCACAATAGGCCTATTGTGGCGACTTTTCGGCCTATAGCGACGACATAGTTGCTGCTGTACGAAACATTTGTTGTAGTGACTGTGTCAATTGTGAGACCCGAACACTTGTGAGAGATGCTCACATGGACTTGAAAACAATTATTGTTTGTAATATGTTTATAAACTAAAATTCATTTAAAACTCTCCAATAACACCATTTTTTCTTTCTTTCTTTCTTTCCTTTTTAATTATTTATTTTTTTACGAGGGATATGTTTTTTAACTAAAATTTGATTTAAAAAACTGCGACAAAACAAAAAAAGGATTTAAAAAGCTCTCCAATGACACCATCTTTCTTTTCTTTTGCTGATATAAGGGAAGACAAGGGACAAGTGTGATTCGAACATGAGATTTCATGTTCGGAATTTGTGGATTTAACCACTACATCATAATTCAAACCACCTCCAATGACCCCAATTTTTGTTGGTTTATATCATTCTCAAAAACTTTAAAAAGTTGATTTTTCCAATAAAATAATATCATGTGACGGTTTTTGTATAAACTATTCTGGTTTACAGACTTTAAAATATATGCACGTCATGCTTCAACAAATTGGCCCGTGTGGTGCTGTCACGCCCCCACTAATTTTACAATATTTTTAAGTATCTTATATTGATTAACAATTTCTATAGCAAAAGTTTCAATACAAATAGTGGGGAGGGGGCGTACAAAACAAACAAATAGCTTTTGACTTAATAAAGCTAATTACTTAAACTAAAAAGTTGTTATATTTTAAAGAATCCTTAAAACTTAGTTTTTAAATAAAATGCAAAAAACACAACAAATTGTGTTAATAGAAAAATATTTCATTGCTGACTAAAGCATGCCAAATCATTATAAAGCTTTTATTTTAAAATGTAAGCTTCAAACAATTACAAAGACTACCCATATAAGGCATAAAAATATCTATATTATAGAGATGTAAGCATATTTATTAACACAAAAGATATTAAATTCATAGATGCTTTCATACTCGCTTCAAAGACAGGTTTCCACTATACTCACAACTTTACTCCAGCTCGCGAGCACGTTCCAACACCTAGCTTGCCTTGTTTTTCAAATGTTATAGTTTCAATCATCTACAAAGATTGTAGTAAAGGGCGAGTGAATACGAGGTATTCAGTGAGTAACAAAACCCTTTGATTTACCCTTTAATTTAAATATTTATTTCCAAGACGGTCATTCGATCTCATTAGGACGAATTTTGCGAGTTATGGAGGGAGAGAGGATGGTTTGGGAGTATGGAGAATGTTGAGGACCTCTTAACCCTATATATTATAGTTAGGATTAAGTTGTTTTTAATAAATTTTGAGTTCCGCCAATCACCTCGAGATCGGAAGAGCGTCGTGTACATTTGGCAACAAATTGCTGAGAAGTCCTTATACTTTGTGCCGCCTTGTAATTTAGTCACCTTACTTTGATTCATATCAATTAGGGTAAATTCTTTCTTTAATTGCCAATTGAGCAACAATCTTTTAATTTTCTAACACAATTCAAGAAATCTCACACTGTTGTTCAAGTAATTCTTCCAAAATAGCAATTATGTTGCTTAATTTTTAGAACTTTATAGGATGTTACCATGACATTTCTCGAGTAATGATCTTTGAGTCTTGTGACTTACTAATACAAATTTACGTCGTTATTCAATACTGCAACCTTGTGCGGTTAGTCAATCATTATCAATACAATGTCAATAGTTACTTTCTAATTCCAATTCATTGCCCAGATATCGATCATGTTAACAATGATCATGTTCTAATTCTTAACATTAATTTGAGTAACAATCTTGTAATTCAATACAACCTCGTTTTTGTATTCTAATTCTTGACAATCTTGTAACAATTCAAATATAATCACATTGTCATGTTTCAATTTTCGTCATTCAAATGAATTGGTAAACTTGCAACTTTTCAATTTCATACGATTATACTGTCACATTCCACTTTTTGGTCTTCAATTGAGCTATAATTGTGAAATCCTTGATATTCAAGTAGTTTCCCATCACTATCTAAATATTATCATTTTGCTTAATTCATTGTTAAAATTTCGCAGGGTGTTACAATCTACTCCTCTTAAATAAATTTCGTCCTCGAAATTTGCTAAGTAATGTAGTGATAATTATTATTGTTATTTTTACAAGTATAGTGCACAACTGGATAAATTGCCTCCGCTGCGCACTCTTACTTCCTTTATCATGTGTAGTACCAAAGTATCAAAATACCAAAATCCTATCTAACTCAAATATATTCCCAATTCACAAAGATTGAGTTAACCAATTATTCGAAGTTTTAATCAACCCAATTTCATAATTTATTTGAATTTTATTCAAAAATAGGTTGAATAACAACCAACAATATTTGGTCGCCGTGTAAAATAGTCCAAAGAAATCCTTTTGTTTCAAATAAGGATCAATCATGTGTAAGAAATAGGATTTTAGGCTTAAAAGTGCATAAAATAAGTTCTTGGATCAATCTAAAATGAATTAGAAAGTTCAGGGACTTCTGATACAATTTTTGAAAAATACTGATTTTGGCTTGTGCGGCCGTATGCATCCCTTGTGCGGCCTCATGTGGCCACCGACTTGGAAAAAATTCTTTTGTTGCCCACGAGTAGGCCGCGGAATGCATTCCGCGGTTCCCCGCCCGTGCCGTGCGGCTGCATGGGCCTCATATGTGGCCACATGGTGACATTTTTTTCCCTTCCTGTTTCTAACTCCATTTTCTTGCTTTTTCATGCAATTGTATAGATTCCAAAACATACTCAAATACCAATGGGACCCATCTAATATCTTTTAGAGTTAGCTTGGCATTTTGAAACAAATTGAAAGCTATTATTTTTCTCTTTCATTTTCCATGTTCATATTGCATTTGATAATCTCTTAAGAGTCAATTTTCTAGCATTACCAAGGTTCAATTTAACTTATTATCAATTAAAATAAATAATTTCAATACATGTAATTGTGCGGATCCGTCTAATTAAGAGTGATACATGTATGTGAGGCTGTAGGATCATGTTCTGATACCAACTTGTCACGCCTTTAATTTTAACAATAGCGGAAGCGTTTAAATATATATATATATATGTATGTATATGTCTCGATTCAAAATCAAGGGCGGGACTCTACAAATATAATTCAAAGGTGTGCACTCTGATAATTAAGTGTATTGTGGGCTATCCACAATGAAACCTCGGCCACGCACTGAAGTCTCGATCACATACATGTATCTTCTCCATCTTTGAGACGATCTGGCCACAAAGCTAGTTATTCAATACCTATAAGATTGTAGAAGAAGGGGTGAGTACAAAGTACTCAGTGAATAACAATATGTATTGGCCCACACAAAACAATGCAAGAAAGACCACAAGTTGACAAGATACAAAGATACAAAGCTTGAGCATATCACTAGTTTAGCCTCTACCCGTAAGCCATACGATTCAATAACAATTCAACATGACCAAGACCACATAGCAAGGCCATAATATCACAAAGCAATACAAATACAAAGCAAAACGGGTAGACAGCGCCACTAGCGAAGCCCAAGAGCTAAGAACAATTGTTTATTCAAAGCAATAGTGCACCGTCAATCATCAAAGGCCAAATATAATATAAGAGGAGTACGAGTTCCAAACAAGAGAGAGCTGAAAGAGAGCCAAAAGATAGAAAAGGATAGAGCAAAACACATGCGTTACTCACCTTTTGATTCAAGGATTCTTTGAACAATTCTCTGTGAAAGATTGCTTTCAAAATGTGTTATTTAAGCGGGGGTTCTATATACATATGGAAATGGCTTTATTTTAAGTGTAAAGAGAGTGTTTTGAGGAGTTTTAATTGGTGTTCTCCACCTCACAAAAAGGTTGGACGAATTTCGGTGAATAATCTTAGCCTTTGCCCTCCTTTTTATAGTGTTAGAAACTAATTGAATTGAAATAGTAATTGAAATCCATAACTTGCAAAACTACCAAGTGTCTCAGACACTTGGCAAATCTAGCATTTTTTTTTAAATTTAAAAATGACGTGTCTTTAGACACATGGCGAAAATAACAACCAAATATCCAAAACTAGCACCCTCTCTTAATTACAAACATAGCATACATCTTATAATTTGACAAATTTTATTTTAAATTTTCGTGGGGTGTTACAGGTGCTGCGTTTGTAGTATTCCATACTCTGAGCTTGTATTTCTTATCGCTAGCGTAACGTGTGTATGACATATATACCATTTCGCTAACAAAATTATTGTAGTTTTGTTAGATGGCGTGTGATATGTGTGTCGTGTGTATATTGTAATAGATTTAAAAAAAAAAGTCCAGTCTTGTCGCGATGTGAATAGTTTACTACTACACTTATAATGTTCCATGCTCTGAGCATAATGTGTGTGTGACATAAATAACATTTATTTGTGTACGTTGTGTTCCTTTTATTAAAAAAAAGAAAAAAAAAAGAAAAAGAAAACTTCCGCCATGAATGCGTTTGGCAAAATAATCTTAACAAACGTATGACGGGAGGTCATTTTTATATATTTATTAGGGGGTGGGGGATAAAATTGTCTCACCACTCGTTGATCACTTGGTCTCTGGTATATATATTTGACAATTTGAGAAAATTAAGGAAGATATCCTTTTTTGACATGGGTATGATCTATACATCTATATAAAAAATAATGGTAAATTTACCCGCTTTTATTGCGAAACCACCCTTATTCCTTTTTTTTTTCTTTTTATTATTATTTAAAAAAAATTATATTTATCATAAATTCATAATTACTGATTTTAATATTTTATAAGTTATTAAAATTTATATAATCCCACCATCATCTATTATTATTTACCACCCAACCCCTAACTACTCAAGAGTTCACCCAGCTGCCTCCACCCTGCCACTCTGTCGTCGTCGCTACCACCACCCACCACGTTCAAAAGTCATCCTTCAACCATGGTAGCCACCAGTTTGGATTGCCACAATCCTTCAACCAACACCATCAATTTGGGTGAACTTTTTGGTGTTTTTGTTACCGTGTTAACACCCTATTTATGTAATTTTGTTTGGTATTAACATGATACATTTTTTTACTATCGATTATTTGTTACAATGATTTTTTTGGGTCGCAATAGTAACATGCCAACATTTTTTTTATTATTATTATTATTTTTTTTGTTAACATGCATTTTCTGGTAGGTTTTTTGATGGTTTCGATTATCTTGTTTCCATGATATTGTTTTTGGTGTAATGGTAACACGGTGAATGTCATAATATTTTGGGATGTCTTAAAAAATATAAATGTTTTTAACACAGTTTTTAAAATTAAGTTACCTTAAGCTTTTTTGGAAAAAGCAGGTGTTTTAAGTGTTTTTATATTGTGATATCACAATACAGCAAAAAACAATCACAATTCGCCAAAACACCAAGTCATATCAAAACAACTCGCCAAAATACAGAGTCATATAGAAAACAACTCGTCAAAACACCGATTCACAACAAAAACAACATGCCAAAATAACAAGTCACAACAAAAGCAACTCGGTAAAATAACCGAGTCATAACAACACAACAGAGTTGTTTTGATGCGAATCAAATTATTTCTTTTCATTTAAAATACTAATTTGGCGAGTTATTGATTGAAGCATTAATCTCGTCCAGAACAATCGAATTTGAAATACTGATTCAACACTAATTTTCAAACACTGATTCAACACAATAACACAATCTCTTCCGGAACAATCAAATTTGAAACACTAATTTAACACTAATTTTCAAATACTAATTCTCAATTGAAACACTGATTCAACACAACAACACAATCTCGGCTGAAACAATCAAATTAGTATTTTTAAATTGAAACACAATTAGATTCAACACAATCTGAAATTAAACAAAATTAAAGGACAAAACACAAAACACCATCAACACAAAAACAAACAACACAGCTACTCGCCGGAACACCGAGTCACAACAACTCAGTGGAGCAACAGAGTCAGAATGATACAACAATGCGCCGAAACAACTGAGTCACAATAACATAACAACTTGCCGGAACACCGAGTCTCAAAAATCCCAATCATCACAATACAATGAATCTGATCTTAGAAAACTCAAATAAAAAATCCCAAATTGCAAACCCTAATTCACAAAATTGAAACCTAAATTGAACTCATCCTAACACAAACAACAATTAAAAAAATGAATTGTTATCACCACACAATCAAAATTCAGAACCCTAATCGAACTCATAATCAAACCTATCCAATCTGAAAATTTCTAAAAAAACTAAATTTATCTAATCTGAAAAACAAAATCATATGTAGTTCTCCTCCGCAAATTAAGGTTTTGAAATCCCAATTCATCAAAACTGAAAAATTCTTGCTGTTGATAAACTCAAATCCGACAGCAGATGGGTGTTTGATAGAACTCAAAGTACGATATGAAGAGAGAAAATCGCTAGAGAGATGAAGGCAAATTTCTCATTCTCAGAGACAGTCGATGGATAGAGTGAGATGTCGGAGAGAATTGCCAATGCTAGATTAGAGAAGTACTCCAGAAATTGGCGGTGGAATTTTACGGAGAGAGATTGGGATGGGATTTGACGATCTGTTCTGAACGTGGGTCGGTTGGGTGGGATGTTGGTGTACTTGATTTTCCCAAAGTTGTAAATTGGTACCTGATTTTTAAAAAAGGTATTAAAATCACCTTATTTGCCAAACTATCCCTAATATTTTAAAAAAGGCATTAAAATCACCTTATTTGCCTAACTATCGCTAATATTCTTTTGTTTTCTTTTTTCCTTTTTTCTTTTTTTTTTTTTTGAAGGGAAACTTTATATTTCATAGATCATGTGTAAACATTGAATATAAGAAGATAGGTACACAGTCTACAAAATTACAATTAAAATTTGATGCTAAGGATGTGGTGGCGATGGTGTGGGCAGCCATGATCGCCTCACGGGAAACATGATTACAAGAACCACAAACCATATTTGCCAAAAGCGACTTAATCTCACGAAGAAGTGTTGCATTTTGATGATAAGTGAAGTCCAATTCAGGCTTTGCACCAATGATAAACAGTCCATCTCCACTGTCGTAAGTGCCAAATGATGATCTTGAGCAAATCGGAGGCCTTCCAACAAGGCTGTTGCTTCGGCTATCTCAACCTCGGGTAAACCCACCTTCTTAGAAGCATAGAACCCTACTACCAACCCTGAACCATCGCGGACAATGGCTCCCACCGCAAAGCAGTCACAACCGGGCAATACAGCCGCATCCACATTCAGTTTTAATCCCCTCGGACCTGGTTTCTGCCATTTCAGTTGCTGCTTCTGCTGCACCTTACTGTTCCTGGAATTGGAAGCATGATAAAACTCCACAATTGACTGTACCATCACCTCTACTGGTCGGCTGTTGCTACCGTGTAGAAAACTATTCCGATCAAACCAAATAAACCACATAGCGATGAGGACAAGACTAAGATCAATGTCATGCTTCATATCAAACAATCTGTGGAGTATCTCATACCCAGAATTCAGCTGCCGAAGAGATTTAACCCAAGGCCAGTAACCGAGTTCCTTCCAAATCAGCTTTGCATAGTGAAATTCCAGCAGAACATATTGGGAGTTCTCAAGATAACCACATTGCAAGCATCGCGTAGAGACTTTAATACCCCTATGAACCAGATTCAGAGAAGTTGGAAGTGCATCGTGTAAAATTCTCCAGCCAAACAGTTTAATCTTAGGTGGGATATTGAGCTTCCAGAGGGACTTAATCCATAGGATCCTCCTCCCTTGGCTGCTACCACACGCTTCTCTCATACTCTCCATCAAGCACCAATATCCACTTTTAACTGTGTAATTTCCATGTCTAGTATAATGCCAAATCAAAGTGTCTAGCTGGGTACAATATCCTAATGGAAGAGATAGAATAGGTAGACAATCCGGTGCCCAAAAATGAGTGATGATTTTTTGATAATCCCATCTACCCGAAATGGTCATCAAATCTACCACTTTCGACACACCATCATGCTTGGACGTGACTGAGCGGAAAGGATATGAACAAGGCAGCCATGCATCATCAAAGGCATGCACTGACTTACCATCTCCGATTCTCCATTGAGCACCAAGGTGTATAAGTCCTCTACCCCAAATGATACTTCGCCACAGAAAAGAGTCGCCATTTCGACAAACGGCCTCATCAAATGAAGTAGAGTGATAATATTTCCCTTTTAGAACCCGAGCCACTAGTGAAGAAGTGTCATGAAACAATTGCCATGCTCGTTTTGCCAACATAACCTGGTTGAAATATTCCAAATTGCGAAATCCCAGCCCATCCTCTTGCTTGGAACGGCAAAGAGCGTGCCATGGAGTGCAGTGCACCTTTGTAAATTTATCATCTCTACCCCACCAGAACCGAACAATGGCACTCTGCAACTGTTGAATTATCGCTCCCAGCAACCGGAAAAGGTTCATATGATAAGCTGGCAACGCTTGGAGAATAGATTTTGTAAGAACCTCTCTTCCACCTGCTAAAAAAAGATTCCGTTTCTGGCCCCGAACTCCCTTCAATAATTTGTCATGAATCTCTACAAAACAACGTTTTTTCTTCCGACCAATAGAGATAGGGAAGCCCAAATATTTATCAGACAAACCAATATTGTCAATACTTAAAGAGTGACAAACAATATCCCTAACCTCTACTGGGACATTGGGGCCGTTGGCACGAAGGAAAATAAGAGAATCATTGGCAAATAGAAGATGACTGATTCGCGGAGATTTTCTAGAACAACTGATACCCATAATAGCACCTTCAAACTCTGCCTTCCGAATCAGCCCAGACAAAGCTTCTGTCACAAAAAGGAATAAATACGGAGAAAGTGGACATCCTTGACGCAATCCTCTTGATGATTTAAATTTACCCCTCACCATACCATTTATTAGCAAAGAAAAACTAGGGGTACTAATACAATTCATCACTAGCTATTGCCATCGAGTTGGGAATCCCATTTTGCTCATAACCTCAATTAAGAATGCCCATTCGACACGGTCATAAGCTTTGCTTAAGTCCAATTTAAGTGCCAAAAATCCTTTTGTGCCATTATTTTTCTTCAAAAGTGAGTGGATACACTCAAAGGCTATCACAGCATTATCCGTGATATGTCTTCCACCAATAAAAACACTTTGGTTCTCTGAGATTAAAGAGGGTAACACTCTTTTCATCCGGTTAGCAATAGTTTTGGATACAACTTTGTAAAGCACGTTGCACAAACTAATAGGACGGAAATCTATGACCCGCTTCAATCCATTCTTCTTCGGAATGAGGACAATATTAGTATCATTAATTGATTCCAAAGTAGCGCCATCATTAAGGCAAGCTAAGCAGGTTCGGGATATGGTATCCCCCAACAAAGGCCACTGCCTTCGATAAAACGTTGCATGAAATCCATCCGGCCCCGGTGCTTTGTTAGACCCCAATTCCTTGACTGCGATATCCACCTCATCACATGCAAATGGCTGATCTAACCAAAGTACTTCATCATACCCGTCCTCAATAGGATTTCCCACTGGCTCTCAACTTGTGAGATCGGTCTCAAAATAATTCTGAAAAACCAAAGCAATCTCCTCCTCGGAAGTAATAAGCTGATTATCTTCCCCCAACAGCTTCACAATGGTATTCTTTTTCTTCCTATTCGTGGCTTTATTGTGAAAATAACGACATTTGATTCGAGAGCGTTGGCGCCAATAACATTCTTCACGGGCATACAAGTTTCGAATCTGATCCTCTAGTGCTGAAATTGAGTCCATATAATTCCCAGTATCATTAGTATTGTACAAGGCTGTCACTTCTTTTTTTAAGTCATCAACCTTTTTGCGCCAACGGCCAAAAGTGTTCCTACTCCAGGTTATCAAACGTGAGCCACAGTTTAGAAGGGATCAATGTATCGACACAAGGGACGACCCCTGATCCACTCGTGGACCCTCCTCGTCCCACCACTTCTCAATTATGTCCTCATAACCACGCTCATTCATCCAAAACGTGTGCTCTTCCGATCTGAAATTCCTCCGAGGACTAGAATTTCTTTATCACTACCCAATTTCCCCAACACAAGTAAGATAGGCCGATGGTCCGATCTATTAAATTCCAGGTGTTCAACAATTGCACTGGGGAAAAGGTTCTTCGCACCCGAGTCCCATACATATCGGTCAAGGCGTTCCTGAACAAAGGTACTACCAAACCGCTTATCTGTCCAAGTAAATCGACTTCCAGTGAAAGGGATATCCATGAGCAAGCAATCAAGTAAAGTTGCATTAAACTCTTCCATAGAAGAAGTCATATTATCATGACCATCATATTTATCATGGAGGGATGTTATTTCATTAAAGTCACCCCCACAAATCCACGCATAACCATTCAATGACCTAAGACGGCGTAACAAATCCCATGAAAACCTGCGCAACTCCCGTCTAGGATTTCCATAACAACCCGTAAAGCGCCACTGGTTCCCCTCTTCGTCAGTGACAACAACATCAATATGGCCAGAAGAGTATGACAAAATATTAATATCAACACCATCTTGCCATAACAACATCAAGCCTCCACTCCGCCCCACACTGTCAACATAAAACCCATTGGGGAAACCAAGCCGGTAACAATAGTTGGTAGCATCCATGCCAAATAGTCTCGTTTCCGTTAAGAAAACAAGACGCGGGGAGAAAGAGTGAACATGACTTCACAACGCCTCGAATGTGACAGGGCTCCCCGCACCCTGCACATTCCAACACAAACAATTCATGGCGTCTGGCCACCCTGTTTAGCAGGGTTCGCCAGTCCATTAAAAGGCAGTGGCTTAACAACATCTTCAACCCGACATTTCTTGCCACGTTTGGTATGAAGCTCCTCTACTGCCAACATAGAAGAACCACCAATAGTCAACTGTCCCCCCCGTATCATCTAGGACTTTAACATCAAGCAACCCATATGAAGTCCCCATTCGTGCCTTTCTTTTCCATCTACCCAAGTGGGCCTTTTCCATACTGTCATTCCCAGCCAATACTTTATTTTTCCCTTTATCTTTAACAGCTTCATCCGAATGAACACCCACCAGCCCAGACGAAATGTCTCCTGCAACAGCCGAAGGAACCATCTTTCCCATGCCACTTTTACCAATGGAAACTGTCAATTCCATCTCCCCCATGTCACGCTCAACAACGCAAGTTGGGTCCTAGGGTATCTTCATAGGGGACGAACCAGAAGAGGGAGATGAGATGACTGCTGGACCTACAGTAGTAGGTTGAAGATCAGTTCCAGGAGAGGATGATGGCGAAGTCCGACGTTGTTCTCTTGGAAAATTACCCTTCTCAGAGCGAATATAATTAGGGGCTTTCAGCCATTCACCTCGGCAGGCGGGATATTCTTTTATTTTCTGAATTCAACGCATTCCAGTAGTCGGTGTCCAACCATACCACAGCCAAAACAAAACTCCGGCAGTCTCTCGTAACGGACTTCGAAACTCCATTCAGATTGATTTTCTTCCAGGAAAACTCTCACGCCACGCTTTAATGGTTTAGAGACATCGACGCTAACCCAAATCCATACGATAGGACTCTCTAGATCAACGGCAATAACCGCCCCCAGACTAGCACCCCATTTTTGGATACAAGCAACGGTCCTAAAAGCCAGTGGTACATGTAATATTTGAATCCAAACTGGATGTAATATTTTTTTGTTTTTCGGTGCTTGTTACACTTTTTTTTTTTTTTTAATTTTCACATGATTACAATTTCTTTATGAGTTTGGGGTGTTTTGTTACCAATTTTTTTCTTGTTGCAATATATATTTTTTGGTTTTTATTACTAATTTTTTTAAGGCAGTGACTTAGTGGTGTTAGTGGCAGCACAGCGGGGATGGTTCGAAAACCACTACTTAATAATAATTATTATTATTATATTATTAACAAAAATGATTATTACTTAATTAACTTAATTGATGTTAATGGGTTTTTTCTCTCTCGAGTGGAGAGTTTTGAGTTTCCCTTTAATTAAAGGGTAATTAAGGTTTTCAACTTGATGGTGGTTGTTGATCTTGGTTGATTCCAGTAAGTTTGATTACAGACATGGATTCTCAGTGTACAAAAGTGGTTCTGTTAATTCTTGACGAAGGGGGAACTGGGGACGAAGAAGAGTGGGCTGATCTATGCTTGCTGGGATGCGTCTTGATGGACGGGAAGCAATGAGAATCCTTAGCTGGAACTGCTGAGGGCTCGGAAACCCTCGTGCATTGATTGCTCTTCGCGAGATTGTGTGATCTCATAAGCCGGATGTAATTTTTCTATCTGAGACCTTAGTGGATGCTAAAATTGAAGAAATTCAAGTTTACATTCATTTGATGGTGCTTTTGCCGTTGATCGACAAGGTCGAGGAGGGGGTCTGGCGATTCTTTGGCATAATAAAAATGACTGTTCAATTGTTGGTTACTCAAATAACCATATTGATTTGAATGTGGAAGACAATCTACGGGGAGGCTTACCAGATTTTACGGTTGCCCGGAATGAACAAGATGGGTGGAATCTTGGGGACTGTTGAGACAGCTTCATTCTATGTCCCAATTACCTTGGTGCATAATTGGAGATTTTAATGATTTAATAAGCCAATCAGACAAGAAAGGCATAAACCCACAACCTGAATATCTGCTCCGGGGTTTTAGAGACGCTATTACAAATTCTATGCTGAATATTCTTCCTCTCAAAGGACTTCAATTCACTCGGGAAAAGGGACGTGGAACTGCAGATTGGGTCCAGGAAAAATTAGATGGCGCTTTTGTTTCTAATACTTGGCTGCAACAATTTGATAAAGCAACTCTTTCCAATCTTTCAGCCCCTATATCGGATCACTCTCCCATTTTGCTTGACACTGATTTTGTACAAGTGGAACCGAGGCAGAAACGTAAAAACTTTGAAAACAATTGGATGCAAGAATCGGGGTTTGAGGAGTTTTTCAATGAGACATTGGGTCAGACACATGGTTCGCTGCTCCAAAGACTTGATGGTTGCTTCGACAAATTGGCTAATTGGAGTAAGAAATCGATTTGACATTTCAGAAATTAGATTGAGAAGCTTAATTCTGAGATTGATAGATTGCGCTAGAGTAATAAGCAGGCTGATGCAATCGAATTGAACAATAAACGCGCAGAATTGTGCTCGGTGTTGTTACAGAAGGAAACATATTGGAAACAAAGAGCTAAGAAGCATTGGCTACAAGTGGGGGACGCAAATACTAAATTTTTCCATTCTGCTGCTTTTGAAAGGAGAAGGAGAAATACAATCAGTAAGCTACTAGATAACGAAGGAAACTGGCAGAAAGATTGGGATAACATGGCTGTCGTTGCAAGATCTTATTTTGACCAGCTTTTTACAGCTTCTGAAGGGAAAATTACGGGTGCTCTTGATGGTGTACAGCCGCAAATCAGCGAGGAAGTTAATGCCACGTTATTAGCTCTGTTTACATCAGATGAGTTTAAAGTGGCACTCAATCAAATGCATCCCGATAAATCTCCCAGTCCAGATGGACTTAAATGTGGCATTTTTTCAGAAGGCATGACCAAAAATGGGTGAGGAGATCACTCAAACATGCACGGGTTGGCTTGCTCTGAAGGAATTCCCTGCAATGCTGAATGACACTATTATAACTCTAATTCCCAAGTGTGATTCACTGACTGCCATGAAGGATTATAGACCTATAGCTTTGTGTAACGTCCTCTATAAAATCATAGCTAAAGTCTTGGCTAATAGGTTGACAGGAATACTTCCAGACATTATTTCTGATTCTCAATCAGCCTTTGTGCCGGGAAGGAGCATCACTGACAATGTTGTGGTCGCTTTTGAGATAATCCACTATATGAAACAACAAAAGAAAAAGAAATAGGGGTGAAGTTGCGCTAAAAATAGACATCAGTAAGGCTTACGATCAAGTAAGCTGTAATTACTTGCAGAAAGTTATGGAGAAAATGGGCTTTGCTAAGGAATGGATTGATCTTCTCATGCTATGTGTGTCAACTGTTCGGTATTCGGTTAAAGTGAATGGAAAAGAGGTTGGACCAATTTATCCATCGAGGGGATTGAGACAAGGGGATCCTCTTTTGCCATACATGTTTATCATTTGTGTAGAGGGACTGTCTGCCCTCATTCAGCAAGCGGAAAGAAGAGGATATATTCATAGGTATAAGGTTGTGAGGAATACGCCTAATGTCTCTCACCTTTTCTTTGTGTATGACAGCTTTCTTTTCTTTAGAGCCACTATGGAAGATTGTCAGAAAATCAAGGATATTCTTGGAAAATATGAGGAAGTGTCAGGACAGTCAGTAAACTTTGAACAGTCGGGTATCTATTTTAGCTCTAATGTTACTCAAGCTATTAGAAATGGAATCTCGGACTGTCTCGGTGTTTGGACTCCATTAAATACAGGCAGATCCCTAGGCTTACCCTCTTTAGTGGGGAAGAAAAATAGAGAAGTATTTAGCTTCTTGAGGGACCATATGTGGAAGAAGTTAAATAGGTGGACAAGTAAATTGCTTTCTAAAGCCGGAAGGATGATTTTGATTAAGACAGTAGCACAAGCTATCCCCACTTATTGCATGTCGACATTCTTGCTTCCAGTTACACTTTGTCTTCCGATCTAAGAGTTACAAAGAATGATGAATTCCTTCTGGTAGGGTATGAAACCTAATGGGAAGAAAGGGATTAATTGTTATCGTTGGGAGAGGTTATGTGCATGAAAAGAAGAAGGTGGTTTGGGATTAAGCAACTTACATGCCTTTAATTTGGCTATGCTCGGGAAGCAGGGCTGGAATATTATTTCTAACCCTAATACTCTTGTGTCTCGTATCCTCATAGCTAGATACTTTCCCATAGGAGATTTCTTGAATGCTAAACTCGACTATAATTCGAGCTTTACGTGGAAAAGTATTTGGACTTATCGTGTTGTGCTAGAAAAGGGCTGTCGTTGGAGAATTGGGGACAGTTCAAAAGTATATGTTTGGAAAGACCCGTGGCTGCGAAGAGAACCAAATTTTCGGGTCGAGACATTGGAATATCCGGGGTTGGAGGATATGAAAGTGAGTGAACTTATTCTACAAGATGATCAGTGGACCTTGGAACTTCTTCAAGGTTTGTTCATTGTAAAAGATATTCAAGATATTAGAAACATTCATATCTCTCTTTCAAATTCAGATAAATGTATTTGGCACTATAATAAGAAGGGGACATACCTGGTTAAATCTGGATACAAAGTGGCTATGGAATTAGAGGAAACTAAGGAAGTTACTCGAGAGGATGGGAACTGGAGCTAGCTTTGGAAATTGAAATTCCTCCTAAAATGCAAATGTATGTGTGGCGTGGTTGTAGAGATTGTTTGCCTACGAGGGAGAAACTGCGGAAGAGGGGAATTCCTATTTATACAGCTTGCGTGATGTGTGATAGGGAGGAGGAGACTAGTTTTCATTCACTGGTGTTATGTCCTTATGCATCAACATGTTGGAAAGAGGCCAATCTAGTCGTTACGCAGGGGCAATGTTCTACTACGAGGGAATGGTTCTTTGATAAAATTATGAAACGATCAATCCATGATATTAATCGAGCATGTGCAATTGTGTGGAGTATTTGGAGGGAAAGGAACAACAAGCTTTGGATGGGTCAAATCGATAATCTGAGAAACACGGTTCGTAGAGGGATGTCTACATTGATGGATTGGTTGGAGGCGAGGAAGTTAATGGAACCTTTTCCTTTGCAATCATCAACCTCGGCTACTTGGTCTAAGCTGCCACCAGGATTTGTTAAGTGCAACATTGATATTGCCAATAGAAGAGAAGATTCCAAGACCAGGCTGGGAATGGTTCTTCGTGACTCTGCTGGGGAATTGTTGGAATGTCGGCTGGCTTCTCTTGAAGGGGATTTTGCAGTCAAGGAAGAAGGGAGTCTGGGACTTAGGAGTGAGATCCAGTGGCTAATTGACTTAGGCATTTCCATGACAATCATAGAAACGGATGCTAAGGAGGTTTTTGATGGATTGCAAGCCAATGAGGAAGATAGATCAGAATTCGGGATGAATATACAAGCATGCAAGCAATTGTTACAATGTCGGGATCATTTCGAAGTAAAATACGTACGGCGTCAAGCTAATATGGTCGCTCATACCTTAGCTAAGAGAGCCTTTTTATGTTCCACTTTATGTAGTTTCAATTATGCTCTTGAGTGGCTTATTCATGTTTTATCAAATGATATAACTCATGGTTCTACTCTTAATAAGAATTGATTCTTTACCTTCAAAAATAAATAAATAAAAATGATTATTACTATAATTAACTTAATAAAAAATTGAAATTAATTAAAATTTTGTAGGGGTATTTTACAATTGAGTAGGGTATAGTTTTGCAAATAATTTCAAATATAGTGTACTTCTCAAATCCTTATCAAGAAAAGAAATGAGGTGTTTATCTAAAGAACCTTGAATCCCCTCACTAAATAATCGTTTCTTAGTGAAGTAACTCTGTAGTACTAATGTTTTACTGTTCCATTGGCTCTTGGCAGGCTACGTTACTAAAATGCGGCGGATTGGTAGTGGCGTGCACCTTTTCTAATCAGGTCGCAGACGCCTACTCCGCCACCATGTTTTTCGTTTCTTGGACAGAGATGGCACTCTCCAAGCCATTATCTGAGGCCCCATCATTCCGCCGGTCGGTTCTTTGGCCTCGACGGCCTGGCAGTTACGATGTCTTGGAAGATGACATGTATGTTCCGGGTACGTCTTTGCAGCTGCCGCCGCCGAAGGAAGGGGATGAGAGTTGTGACAGCTTCAATGATCAAATAGCAATAAGTCGGATATACTATATCCAAGCTGATCGAATTAATGATCTCCAGTCATTGGCTCACACTGACAATGGCTGTATCAAACGGACAAAACTGGAGGCCTTTAGTGCCTTCTGTGGAAGATGATTGTTTCGGGTGAATTCGCTCAAACAGGTAAGGTTTGCTGACTGGGTATCGTGGTTGATGAGAGGACTCGATTGATGGATGGAGACGAAAATCAGGCAAAATCTATCAGGCCATATTTCGGGAATGTTCTGTCAATCCCATCTGGGGAGAAGAGAATTGATGAGTTGAAGCAGAGGCCCCTGAGTTGGGTGGCAAACGAAATTCACAAGTTTTTAGGGACAGCGATGACGAAAGAACATTTATTGGGGCTAATAGATTGGGTAGAGGCTCATAGTCCAGTACCAGGCCTGGCCAAGATATATGCTGCTGAGGTTAGTGAAGGGGAGCCAGCCGTGGTGGTGTCATCAGGGCAACAATTTCCGGTGAAAAAGATGGATTTCGGGTGGGGAGAACCGTACTTCGGCTCGTATCATTTCCCATGGGGAGGGAAATCTGGATATGTTATGCCAATGCCAAGTCCAAAGGGGAATGGTGACTGGATTGTTTACATGCATTTGTTGAAAGGGCAGTTGGATTTTATAGAGACTAATGCAGCTGAGGTATTTAGCCCCTTTGACCTCTGAATATCTTTGTACCGACTGATATTGTAACTCTTCATTGTTGAGTTTATAATACACCAAAGAAATGTCTTTTATTAACACTCACAAAATATTTTTCTTACAATGGGAAACACTCACTACTTTTAATTCTACGCACTAACTAAACACTAATTTTCACTCCAATCTCTCAGGCCTAACTCATGCACCACTAACTAATTCTTTTCTTTTCACTCCATTTCATTCACCATCATTTCTTAGTCTTCATCCCTCCACTGACTCTCTTTCCTTCCACTTACACCTCTACTCTTCCTCTCACTTATGCCTCCATTCACTCATACACACTTCACGCCTTGGGGGGTATTTATAGGTAGCATATGTCCGTGGATTTGGCTCTAGAATTTTCATGCATGTGTCGGTGGCCTTGGTCTTTTCCTTGATGCTTCTCGGCCGGCTGCTTCCATTTTTGTTCTTTTTTAATTGCAACTTTCCGGCTCTAGTTCCTTCAAGAGAATGTCGCCTGCCATTGTGATTCTTGACTCCTCCATAATTTTCTCAGCAAGTTAGTAATGTTACTCGATAATTCCGGTATCTTCTATAGAAGTCGGTGATGACTTCTTCATTCATATCAATCCAAAGTCGAATTAGCAGAGTAAAATTTGGCCTATTCGAAAGCTCGTCCCACCCCCATCACTTGTATTGTAGCACCACTTTGTTGTAATGTTTATAATATCTCGATCTGAAAACATGTAAAGCAGGAAGCATTTGCTCCATCCTGTACTGATTTGTGCAAACCCTCTTCAATGTGAATATAACTCCCTTTGGTAGATGGGGAGATTCTGGAAAGATTCAACTAATATACATACAATTATAAAACGTTCAACTCACTGGTAGAGTCCTGGTGGTACATGAAAGCTATCTCTCGAGCACGGGTTTAATGAATAAAAGCTGTGGCCAACAACTGAGACATACTAAAAGGGGCATTTAGCAAGTATATGATATTTGTAAAGAAATTTCTTATGGAACTCTGTTTCTCGATTTTTGATAAAATTGTATTGTCCCCTTGGATAACAGTTCGACTATACATTACAGAATTAACATGAAATGCGAGTTTACAAAATCAATTTGGAGTCCACTCTTTGCTAAGTTTGGCAAACGAATGTTGAAGTCATCGTGCATCAATCACTGTAAGAGTGACACTGTTCAAAGAGGCATTACTCTTTTGACTCTGCTGAGAAGAGCCTGTACTTGTGTCAATACGACTCCGCCTTTCTGCAAATGCAATTTGCTTAGGCTTAGGAAGCTCTACAATTTCACCGCTAAGCATAGATAGAATGGCTGAAATAGTTGGCCTATCTTTTGGAAGTTCTTGAACACACAACAAGCCGATGTGTATGCATCTAATGATCTCTGCCATGTCATCTGGACTCAATATTCTTGGATCTATCATATTCACAAGATCATCTTCATTCCACAATTTCCATGCCTGAAATTGAGTTCGAATCATGATAAATAGTCGTGTGGTGCATCTTAACACGCTATGAAGATAAGAGATAAATATGAGTCAGGAGACATATGGGATGAGAACTGGTGCTAATAAATATGTTAAATCCAACAGGTAAATGGAGATGCAGTGCTAACAAGTGACGACTACTCACTAAAAAAAATCTCATGAATGCAAATAGAAATCTGGGTATTTTTTAACTTGACCATTCTCCAGTTAGAATATGAAGGAACATTGCAACTTACGTATCCTAAAAGGCTCAAAGAGATCTTATTATCATAAAAACTTGTATTCCGTCTTCCACTAACAATCTCTAGCATCAAAACTCCAAAGCTGAACACATCAGATCTTTCTGAAAATCTTCCTTCTATTGCATATTCTGGAGCCATGTATCCACTGAAACAATGTAATGTAAAAACTCAAAACATACAAAATTTAGCATTATACACATTCAATGCTAAACAGTAGCAGAAATAAGTTAGGTAAATTCAAACAACCCAATTGGGCATAAGGAATATATACTTACTATGTTCCCACAACTCTTACAGTGCTGGCATGATCTTTGTTGCCTCCAAATATTCTGGCCATGCCAAAGTCTGAAATCTTTGGGTTCCAACTATCGTCAAGCAATATGTTACTTGGCTTCAGATCTCTATGGACTATCCGCAATCTAGAATCTCTATGAAGATAAAGAAGGCCTCGGCCAATACCTTCTATGATGCTGAAACGCAGTCTCCAGTCTAAGATATCTTGTGACAGATCTACGTAGACAAAACACGGAGAAACTAAAAACGTCATCTACAAGTTCTGAGACTCATTCTAAAATATAATTTGAGGTAGAGTATATGGTAACCAACTTCTTTATGTAATAATAATGTTCAGAGAATTAGAGTCAAAGAGAAAGTGATAAATCTTGCCCTAACCAAAGAGATGTGCATCCAAGCTTTTATTAGGCATGTATTCATAGACAAGCAACTTCTCTCCTCTCTCGACGCAGCATCCCAGCAATCTAACAAGGTTGCGGTGTTGAAGCTTAGAAATCAAACCCACTTCATTCATAAATTCTTGCACCCCTTGTGTGGATACTCTTGAGAGCCTCTTGATTGCAATTTCTCTGCCATTTGCCAATTTTCCCTAGAGACGAGCAACAATTTCAGCATCCTAAATTCCCTTTCTTTTTGTTTGTGTAAATATCTCGGCTCAAAAATCTAAGCCTGAGATACAAATTTATTGCAAATAAAAAAAACAATACAATTTGGGTCGGGGAACGTAATGAAGCTTACAACTCAATTTAAATAGAATTATCATATCAAAAGCGAAAATGAAAAAAAGGAAAACCACCCTAAGTTCCTTGAATGGTGATCTTGTGTATGCATGGAAATGAAAATTAACCTTGTAAACTGGACCAAAACCACCCCTTCCAAGCTTGTTTACATCGTCAAAATTGTCTGTTGCATGTGCAAGCATCTCAAATTTAAATATTGGCAAGTCTTCTATTCCAACTGTGTTTATATCATCTTGAAGAGAGATATCAACTGAATCAGATAGGTGTACTTCTCCATGTTTAGATGTTATTGATTTGCCTAATTGACAGGAAAATTTATTATGTCACAGCTGCATATATTTTCATAATTCAAAATTGAAATCCCTAAACAAAACAATACCTCTTTGTTTAGCCATCCATTTCCAGCCGGAAAACGTGCAAATGGATAGAGCAATGGTAGAAGTGATTACGGCAATTATTATGACTAACTTGAAGTCTTTTTTCTTGTGACCTGAAAAAACTGAAAAAAAAAACTCATGGTTTCAGTATGTATTGGGCTGCTGTTAACAGTTTAAGAGATAAATAAGAACTTAACATGGGATTATAGAAAGAGCACTCATAAGTATCATCAAAACTCGAAATATTACCTGGTTCTGAACTCGCCAGTCGAATGAAAAGATCTGAGCCTGCAGAGAATTTCTGAATGTTAATTAGGCTTCCAGTCCATAACAGACGGCCAGCACCGCTATCATGAGCATAGGCTATGCAGGAACAGTTCTTCAAGCATAGACCTTCACATTCAGATTCCTGACCAGGCTGTCGATCTCCATACTCAGGAACTTTTATCATTTCAAGCTTCAAAAATCTATCTTCTTTGCTCCCATTACCTTTATCATTATTTCTTTCACACTGCAATTCCGTCCTCCTCACACATCCACTTGTCCAGTTCCCTGCTTGCCACTGCCCCAGGTTCAGTGGATCAAACCCTTCCAAACAGGTACAAGTAGGTGAATCCTGTGGGTTACAGATCCCAAACGGCCCACACGTGCCATTACCACAAGTAGTAG
>CAVNYN010282770.1:0-33204 GCA_963692815.1 Nyctanthes arbor-tristis | reverse complement strand
CTACTAAAGTTTTCCTTTTCTTTCTTTTAAATATCCAAACCAATTAGCGTTACCTAAAATAACTCCCAAATACATATATGAATTATATCTTGGATGACATGCCATTAGACTTCTTGTCTAAAATGCTTAGGATCTTTTTCTTTGGAAAAAACCACAAATATGGTCATTCCAAAAATCACCGTAAAGGCGCCTCATCTTTTATGGCCAAAAACTCACTAACACAAGTAGAACAAAATCTTATGTAGTGTCAGAGGAGGGGAAATTATATAATCCCTAACTTCTAACGCCATATATAAATGATGTCAAACTTGTGTATGTAAGTACGTCATATCAATTGACAGTGGATCAACAAAAACAGCAGGATTGATGATGTTGGCATGTTCAGATGCATGCAACACATGCGTTTAGCACTATTTTTTGTGTCAAACTTCCATGATTATATCATTTAGAGAAATAGAATAGAGTGGATGGAAAAAAGTTAAAAACGAAAGAAAACAAGCTAGCTGGTTTTACTGAAGGGTAAATTTCAAAAAATGTCCCAAATCTTTGTAAAAAGTAATAATTTTATGCCTAACCTTTTTTTTTCAAGCATATAGGTCTCCAATCTTTTAAAAATACACACAAAAGGTCCCCATAAGCAATTTCTATCTATTTTTACATTTATATGCTTATGAAATGACAATTTTACCCTTGTTGTGCAAAATAAAAGGAAATTAGTTTTAAAACCTTTTAAAAAATACAAAAGATTTATATAAAAGAATGAAAAATTTTTGTTTCATTTTCTGATTAGTTACTCCATTAGCTATATTTAGATGTAAAAATTTCGAACGAGAGAGGTTGTAGCTGAAATAAATTCTTCATCCCATTTTTTTCCATAATTCAAACCTTCAATTTTTTCTGTAAGAAAAATTCGTATATTTTTAATGGTTCCAATGTTTATGTCATGAATATCATACATCAATTATCATTGCTTATTTTGGTTTAAACTTTGGAGAGTTCATTGCCTAAAATGATTTTTACATTAGTGGTGGTGGTGTTAAGTAAATGAATGGAAAAATAATATATTAATTAATGTGTATGTATGCTTATGTTAAGTAAATAGATGAGAAAACAATATAAAGATGAATATGTATAAATATATAAAAGAGTAAGCGGCAGATAGATCAAAATTTTTAAAATTTGTGCTTTTATTTTTTAAACTTTAAATAAAAAGTAAAACTATCTTTATAGAAAAAGTGAATAATAAAAATTGACAAAATTAGAATATAGTGACTTTTTGTGTGTATATTTTTGAAAGGTTGAGTGTAACATCCTGCAAAATTTTAAGACAAGTATATCGTTATTCTGATAATGATTAAATAATTGCTTCAATTGTATTATAAGATTCCAAGCTCATTACCCAATTAAACGTTCAAAATTAGAATATAACAACGAGATTATATTGAAATGTCATAAGAATTCTTGAATTGTATTAGAAAATTAAAAGATTGTTACTCAATTGACGATAAAAAAAGAATTCGGTCCTCAATTGACATAAACTAAAGTATGGTAACTTAATTGAAAGATAATGCAAAGAAGAGGACTTCTCGGATAAATTCCCGCCAAGTGTGCAGTATATGTAGCGTCATGTGCCACAATTTAGTTGGCGGAACTCAAATTTTGTTAAAAACAATTAAATTTCAACTATTATAAAAATGGCTTTTAAGTCCTCAAGTTCCCAAAGACCCTCAAACCATCACATTTCTCTCCAATAACCCCAAAATTCGTCCAAAGTCATTAGAGGAAGGAAGTCAACCCTAAAAACCCATCATAACACCTATTTATCTTTTGAAAAGGGTCTTTTACCATATATAGAGAAATTATAGCTTGAAAAATAGCTTTAATTGAGGAATATCAAGGTTTTAATGACGCTTTTCTACTTGGGATTATTCGAGGAATCTTTGAGGTGAGTAACTATCACTTTAATTTCCTTTTAACATTGAGGATGTTTTGAAATGCTAAGCATGTATTTGATTAAAGCAATGAATATGAATTCTAATGCATTGAAAGGAAAGATTGATATATTGCATTTTGAACCACTAGTTGCTCTACCCATTCTGTATCTGTTCTGCTCTGCTTTATTGCCACACTATGAGTCATCTAATGATACTGAGATGGGCTACGATTAGTGTGGTATCTCCTCTGTATCTGTATTGATCTGTTTGGAATTCTGGTAGGGGTCAACCGGGATTCAAATGTGGATCCACCTAATTGTATATAGCCATGATTAAATTGATATGATTCTTGCGCATACTATGGGTAGTAGTTTAACTAGTGATAGAGCCCATCTGTGCATTGAAAAGTTTTGTGCATTGAATGACTTTCTGGAAAATGAATCTTTCAAATAAAACGTAAATCAAAAGGTTTTTGTTACTCATTGAGTACTTTGTACTCATTCCCTTCCTTATTACATTTTTGTAGATGATTGAAGCTATAACATTTGGAAAGCAAGGCAAGCCAGGAGTTGGATCGTGCTCGCGAACGGGATTAGAATTGTGTATGTAGTATAAATCTGTCTTTGAAGCTGCTATGAATTTAATACTTTCATGCACACCTCTATAGTATATATGTTTTTACATCATATAACCTATATAAGAAAATGAAGATATAATCTTTATATTGATTTGAATTCTACTTTTCACCGCAAAAGTTTTCTAGTGACTTTGCGTATTTTAGTAATCAATAAAATATATTTATTAATACAACTTCTTGTATGTTTTTTTATATTTTCTTAAAAAAAACTAGCTTTAATATTTTCTTAAAAGTTTAACAATTTGTTAGCATATATAATTAGCTTTATATGTTAAACTCTGCAAGATAAGGTCAGTTGGATTGTTTGTAACGTCCCGTTCCCGCTGCGAAAATTGAAGCTTCCGCTACAGAATTTATAAATTAATATAAGATATTCGGAAATATTGTAAAATTAGCAAGGGCGTGACATTGAGAACCTATATGCTTTAAAAAAAAGTTAAAGATGAAAATTGTTACTTTTTGTGAAGGTGAGGGACATTTTGTAAAATTTACCCTTCAACAAATTATTACTTGGTAAAAAAAGGGGCCAAAATCCTTATATATAAAACAAAAAAATCCTAATCCTAAATATATATATATATAAGTGGCTTATTGGAATTATCACTGTAGATGTCAAATTGTACAATATATGAAGCACAATGTACCTCTTGGACCACAAATTTTTTGAATTTCAATTTTGCCCTTTTTAATATGCTCTTTTTCATTTTCGACTACTGCAATACACCATCCTTTAGACATGTACTGTTGTCTGTAGCGCTTCGCTACTCACCTACTTCGACTTCTCACTTCAACAAATCAGACATGGCTCTTCCGATCTGGACCGATTGTCGCCGCAATAGGCCAATAGCTACGATTTTTAGCAACGGCCTGATTCTTACTATAGGCCCCTAAATGTTGCCCTATAGCGACGACATTTACAAGCTATAGGGGGGACATGTTATAGTGACGACTATGTGTCGTTGTTGTAAATTTTACCCTTTTTCCCATTAATTTTTTTAAAAAATTATTTTTCCCAACCCGGCTCTTGGACCCAACCCGACCCGCCAGCTAGACCTGGCCCACTCCATTTCACTTCATATTTATTTTGCAAGCATGAGTTTTCGAACCCCTGACCTTGCCTCCATCTCCCTTGTGCCTCACCATTTGGACTGGATGAATCTTTGGTTTATACTTTGCATTTTTAATATGTATTATATAAATTTTTACAGCTATAGTGATGAATATCTAACCTATAGCAACAACCTATTGTCGGTAAAAATAAGAGACAAAGGCAGAAAATCTTCCCACCAATAGTATAACGACGACATTTACACGTCGTCGCTATAGATCAAGACATATAGAGGTGACATTTACGTGTCGTCGCTACGATCAAAAAATATAGCAACGAAAAATGTTTTGTCCCAATAGGGTGCTCTTCCGATCTATTTTTAGCGACGACATTAGGCTATAGTGGTGACATAGTCGCTACTATAACCTACATACAGGGTCCCATCCTCCATTATATGGTCGTCGCCATAGATGGTACCATATAGGAATGTTTTGGTTTTCGTTGCTGAGGTTTTGTCGTTGTTGCTCATATTTCTTGTAGTGTCTTCTTCCACTCTAATTGTCAATTTTGAATCTAAAATTACACATATCCTTCTCTTATGCATTTCTTGACTATAATTTCAGGATTGATTCCAATAATATTTTTTCTTTTCTCTTTGAATTGTAGAAAACAAAAACCCTAGGTTATAAGTCAACACCATGAAATTCCAATCCTCATCCTTTGCACCAGGTATCAATCTTTTACCGAACCTTAGAAATCCCCCCAAATAGTTAGCTCCGACTATCAACATCTACTCCAACTTTGACTTGTCGTAGTTTCAATGTCCACATTTCATTCAAGGCCGTGTGATTTGTCTGTGATAGAAAAGAGCCTCGGGTCTCCGACTATCAACACCAGTACCGCCCAATGCTCGTGTAAGTTTTGTTTCCGCTTCACATGCCTCATTAACCCTAATCACAAAGCTCATTCTTTTCTTACAAACTATAATTGCAACTAAGCCTATTTGATGTATTTGAAGCTTTGGATTTGCAATTTAACCGGATTGGTGTCCCAATTTCTACTAAAATCTAGGACCCAAGAGCTATTTACAGCATCATAGTGGAAGACTGGAAACTATTTTCTGCTTCAAACTAAGAAGCAAAATAGATGCACTAATGCTCTATACAAGAAGGTAGCGTGATGACTGATTAAGATTTATGCGATGATTGATTAAGATTTACCAATTTGTTTTACATATGATTCTTGAATAAATTGAGGGGGATGTATTTAATTAGGACATTTAAAGACTTTTTAAGACTCTAAAATCTTGAGGTATTTAATTGAGACTTCTTATGAGTTTTAAAAATCTTAAAAAGTCTCAAAGTATTCAATTGAGACTTTTCAAAAGTCTAAAAAAGTCACAAGATATTCAATTTGTCGAAGATTTATTAGGATTTCGCTATTTTTTGACTTTTTAAGACTTTTAGAGGAAAATATAAAGAGCAAATCCCACCACAAATCCTTCCTACATAGGTTGGATTCTTGAAAGTGCTGTGAGAAGAAGGGGAAACATGATGAAAGAGGGAAAACAAACAATACGTCATAAAATTTTCTGGTATGTATAATTGATCTTGGAACCTGCTTCATATGTGAATCATTCACAATCATGCATGTGAATCTTGATTAAACAAAACTTGTTAAATTATAATACGATACATAATCATTACTTATAATCATTAGTTATAATACGAACTTGAATTATAATTATTTACTATAATGAACTAATGTATTAATAATCATTTATTGATTATACAGAACTTGTATCCGTCGAAGTTAATTATGTAATAGCTTAGATTCCAAGACCTCGTTAACTGATTAATAATCCATGGGAGTTAATTTGCTAGTAGTCCAGCAAATCATAATTTCAAATTAATTATTTTTGGCAAATATCTTATTCGGAAATAAATATTTGGCCAACTTTTTTAGTTCTGCGAGTTCAATTGGCTTGGGAATGATAGCTGAATTTGATAATAATGAGTGTGAAAAATAGAATCTTGCTTAATTTCAATCAACGTATGAATCATTAGCTATTTTCTTTTATATATGTATTTTTTTGTGAATCATTACAATCATGCAGTGTGAATTATTATTAGATTATGGATATCCAAATAGATGCCAATTTTTAGCTCCTTATCGAGGTACCCGTTACCATCTTCAAGATTTTACCGGTCAAGGTCGTGATCTAAATAACGCAAAGGAATTGTTTAATCTCCGTCCTGCTTCACTACAAAATGTTGTTGAAAGGATTTTTGGTATATTTAAATCAAGATTTGCAATTTTCAAATCTAACTCCTCCATTTCCTTTTCATACACAGACAAAGCTATGTTAGCTTGTGCAGGTTTGCACAACTTTTTGTGTAAAGAATGTCACTCTGAAGAATTTCCAGTTGAACTTGAAAGTGAAGCTACAACATCTTGTCCAATCAACGAAAAACAAGACTTTGGCCCCCCTTTTTTTGAGAGTCAAGAACAACAAAGAGAGAGTACTAATGCATGGAGAGATATAATAGCAGCTGACATATGGAATGATGTTGCCAACTATAAGTCATTTTATGTGTCTTTCCCTTTAGTACTTTGATAATTGAGTTATTTATGAATTATTTTATTTTATTTTATTTTATTATAATGAGAAAACTTGTGTTTCTCAATTGCATTGCTAATTGTTAATTTGAATGGAACGTAAAATAAGTTGTAGAAAACTATTATGATTTAAGAATATTTTTTTTAAGATGAAAAAAAGTAGTTTATAATAATATTATATTTTGCACTTCTTTAAAAATATATATATTATATTTTGCACAATTTGAAAAGAAAAATAATTGTATGAAATTTTGAAAATGCTTTCCAAAGTTTGGGAAAGATCGGAAGAGCGTCTTTGTGAAAGTCTATAAAAGTCCAGATAAGTATTCTTGGACTCCCAATAAATCCAGTAAAATTACTTAAAATCCCATAAAATTCATAGAAATCTCATATTTAAAAAATTCTTTAAAAGTTTCAATTGAATACAACTCCTTATACGTGTTTTGAATTCTTTTAGCTGCTCAATGCTCATATAGGCTAATTTTTGGAATTGGAATAATAGAGGTGATTTAAGAAGATATATAGATATTTGTGTTTGTGTAGTGAAAATGTTAAATGATATATACCTACTATTAGTTTCTAAGAATGAGGTATGAATCGGTGAGGAAACCGTGGAATCACAGATAACTCTGAGAAAGATGTGTCTACTTTGTTTCTAAGTTGACAAACAAATCAACAATCATAGCAAAGCATGTCAAAGTTTTATCATTCAACGGTACTGATACATGATACATCATACATAGCATACAAATATTGAAAATTCATTACTTCTTAACAATGATTTTTATTTTTGACAGGATTCTTAATTTCAAGCAAGGCAATAGTTGCTTCATTTTTTATGCACTACTTCAAGAGTTTACGGTCTCAAGATGCTAGTAAACATTCTATCTAAGTGCTACTTGCTAGCCAGTTATCAAAACATGCCAGTTTATCACTTATTCGATCTATTCATATCATCACTCCACTTTTCAAACCTTAATTTTTATTAAACATATTTCATATATAATGTTATCTTCAATAGGGCGGACAAAAATGTTGATAGATTGAATGTATTGCTGGAAAAGAAATCATTTATTTCATGGCATCTCCATCTATATGGTTCAATCCCAGGTAAAGGAAAAGTAATACAACTCACGGACATTTAAGAACTCTTAAGAATGGTAGTCTTCTATTTATTTTTTACACGTATTGGAATCTTCTCTGTACAAATCAAAGTGACATTTTTTCTGTTGATGACAACTTCTTCTGGATCAAAGCAACACGGACTAAAGCTTACGTGGAAACATATTGGTATCTAGCCTGCCATAGCTGCAACAAGATATCCAGTAATAATTATGGAAAATGGAGAAGTCTAGATGTATAGGCTTTGCACATTCACTAAAGCAAGAGCAGTACCAAGGTAAAACTGATGACAATGACATATTTCATTACATTATCACTTGACACTTAATGACATATTTCATTATATTATCAATCGACATTTATTTAGTATAATATCGATTGATTGATGCATTATTACAACACTAATTTAATTAGTTTCAATAAACATTTTTTAGTTTCTCATTTCTAACTATCTGGAGCTTGAGCTTATGTTGAATGCGCAACCAAACGGGTTCCATGTCTGCAAGTCTCATAGATGAACCAGCAGAATTGCTTTTCCAATTTTCCACTGAAAATATAATGATAATCTTAACTTTTGAAAGTTATCTATAGAGTTTTTTTTTTTGGGTAATAATTTGCAGATTCTATCTCATCTAAACCATCAAAGTGCTTTTGCAGCAGTTTGAGCCTAGCGTGTTGAGTATAATGCAAACATCAATAGATGAAGAACACATTTTATGTCAAAGCTGTGAAGAAATCGAAAAATCTCAATGACTATTCATTTGAAGCTGTCTTCTTCATGGAACCACCAACCTTGGTAATTCATCTAAATAACAGAGCTGAACTCTTAGAGAAACCAAATTTGGTTGTTGATTCAAGCTTTTCCACTCATATTCCAGAGAACTAAAATGCTCTAGGAAAAGTGAATAGGGTATTTTTCTAGCAAGTTCACCATCTCCCTCCAAGATTGAACAATGAATATGATGAACATGATGAACGTGGTCCTACACAAAAGTATCACGCAATTGCACCATCCAATTGAAACACATTGTCAGGTTGTATATAACTATTGATACATCATCAGCATGGGAGCAGAAATTCTATTTTACTCTTGTCCTCCATGTTCCATCTTCTGTCTTGTAGCTCATCTACAGCCAGAGTACAATCTAGAACTCTTCTGAGACCTTATTAATGTAAATATGTCATCTTACTGTGTGACTTTAAAGACAGTTACCAACTAAAAAAAATAATCTTAGATTGTAAAAATTATAGTATGGTTAAGTAACCGGTATATATAAATAAGGTTTTAGATATTCTAGCATTTATTATATGTGCAATGATTCTACTTCCATCTCTAAATATATTGCAATTCATCCTACAATCTTCTTGGAACTTCTGTTTTGTCTTAAAATAGTGTTTCCATATTGTATAATCTATGGTTAATGCATATATCAAACTATAACATATATTGACGTAACTAGACTCCGATCTCTAATGATAACTTTTAATATCATCTGGTTTTGAGCTTCCTTTGTGTTAGTCATGCCTCCGCCATCTTCAACAAGAGGCTTGATGTTGAGGAGGTCAAGAAACATTGAGCTCTTTTGAGAGACTGTCAAGAAATTGGAAAGCTTGAGTTGGCTAACATTAAGACATTATTGCATTGGAAACATTGGCTACTGCTAGGGAGTATAGTCTGGGTATCAATATGAAGTTGGGTTTGCCAACAGGATAGTGTAATACTCGGGTCCGTGATTTATGAACTTGTGGCCAAAGGAAGATTTAGGATAGAAAGATTGAAACTGATTTTAACGATGAGATGATCAAGAGGTTACCAAAAATGAAAAGGGATGGTCAAGTAGGACAGATGTCCAAGAAGATGATAAAATGAGGATCTGAGTCAAATCATTTGTGTAGGTTTTGCAATTTCAAATTATTAGGATCTGGTTTTTGACTATGGCAAAAGCTTTGGCGAACCTCAATGCAAACTAAAATTCATTTTATTTTTTGATATAACATAAATTTGTTTTTTTGTGTTAGATGTAAACATATGAGATGTAAATATATACTGAAAATTCAAGTTCTATGATAATTTTTAACATATTGACCTCTGGTGCATAAGACGTGTGCTCTTCCGATCTTGTTTGGTACACTGATCTTCATCTCTGGAGAGTACTATATTGTTTGCAGTCCCTTCCTTTGTGTGAAAAGTAAATAAGTAATAATAAGTAAACTATAATTGACAAAATTAAGTTGCAAATAAAAGCTCTATCCCAGTGTAGCATAATAAACCAACAGTTTTTCCTTTTTACATCTTAAATTTTTTTTAATGGTTGGCATACTATAATAAACTTTGTGTTCATTAGTCAAGTGTACCTCCTCATTGTCCTAGGAATTATGCTCTTTTCATATTCAATTGGATGTTCATTAATCAAGTGTACTACCTCATTGTCCTATGAATTATGTTCTTCTCATGTTCAATTGGCCGATCAAATAAGGGATTATTAATTGGAGAAAAGCTAGCACGCATGAGAAAATCTTGTAGCTTTTATCTATGGTACAAAGTTGCTACATGAGTGTTTTCATTTTAAGCAACTATAACGATCGACAATACGAGTCACTTGTCAAACTCAAAAGATTTTGCATCTGGAATTTAAAATCAAAGCCACATATGTGGACAATATAAAAATGGCATGCCAGAATGTGTAATTTTATTATACCTGAACCCTGCTTGTTCGTGTCATGCTTTCTTGTAAGTTTTGCCTTGCAGGCCTACAGCATGTGCACGTCTTATATTGTCTGCTTCATGTTAGGTCTTTTTTCACTATGGAATATCCATAGTCATTGTTATTAAGTGGTCTCATTAATTATTTTCATGAAAAGAGGTCTAATTTTCTACCACTCTTTGTTGTGTTAAGTTCATTAACGTAGTCCTTTCTTTTTCCAAGAGATAGAGGCCAAGAGTTAATAGATTTTGCATGGACGTCAAAATTTTACCAGAGACATAACAAGTTCTAGATCACATGCTAAACAGATGACATCGGCCAAAGCTTATGTAGTAATTGCGAAAGAGCATGAAATCTTCATCTTGCTTGGGAGCTTAATTAGTTCAAAGATAAGGACTTGCTAATTCTTGCTGTCAAAATCTGCAATGGCCTCGCCTATATCTCTGGATGAGGTTGAACCAAGATTAAAAAGTCTATCGTTCCTAATATTTTGATGACCTTCATTATATCGTTGTACAAGTTTTTAATATCATATATTATATCATATATTAAACTTATCGGACAAATAGATGAAATAGATTTGAATTGTTTTTTTTTTAAGCCTATGTCAAATTATTCACCATCATCGTCTTGTCTACTCTTTCTCATGATTATTTCATCAATTATAAGTGCCCTAAATGTTTAATAAATCAATCAATAAAATCACTGTCATTTTCCGTGCAACGCACGGCCAATACACTAAGTAATAAAATATAAAAGAGCCTTGTTTAAATTGGCATTATTCATCCCAATTTGTTGACAAAAAACGGCGCCATTTTGCCTTTGTAGATTTTTTTTTGTGGATACGATTGGAGAACTTTAGGAAGGGGTATAGATTCGAACCTAAGATATCATTGTAGCAGGGGCTTTTGTAGTTCCTGCTCTTTTTTTTTTTTTTTTTTTTTGTGGTAGACAATATGTCACACCCATCCCTGCTGTTCGCAACTTTCTTCCTCCAACACTTATCCCCCTTATTTTCTCTCTCTACAGTCTTTTGTTCTGCTTTTCTCCTTCTCAGCGGTCTCATTCTCTGAACTCGTTTGCCTTATCTCCTTCTCCAGGTTTTCCCAATTGCAAGGGTACACAATTCTCTGTTTTTCTATATTCTATTATGATTTTATCGTTTTCCCCAAAGTTTGGCGAACCCTAAAACCCAAGATATTGATTTTTTTTCCCTCCATATTACATCCTTGTTTTTTGTTGTTATGGGGTTAATCAATTATCTGACTTCAATTTGGGTTCGTGGTGGCTGTAGTTTGTAGTCGTTAAAGAGATCGGAGATGCCCACTCCCAAAATTTATAGAGCGCAGTCGGACGAAGGAGGAAAGGGCAAAAAGGTCGACTTTTTCTACCTCTCATTTCTTGGTGAGTTTACTACTCTCTTCTCTGCACTCTGTTTCTTTTTGTTAATGAAATCTCCTTTAAAAAAAAAAAACGGGGAAAACCATACGTGTGCAAAACTTTCATTAATTTACAGTTTAGTTGGAGGGCCTGGTATATATATGTATATATATATATATATATATATATATATTCTAACAATTTGGGTAATAATTTCGCATACGAAAAGCTCTTGAGCAGTCTGATAATTTCACTTTTGGGTAATAATTGAAGTAAGGTTGTTTGTCGTTTTCATATTTGGCTTTTTAGTTGGCTTTTACCAGCAAAGAGCTCATCTCAAAAGCGCTGTGTCCTTGGCTCTTCAAAAATGGTGTTTGGAAATAGTTTTCACCAATGATAGACATGCTTTGATTAGACGTTACTACTTCTGTTATTGCCCCAACTGCAAAGATAGAGTGTGTGTTAGGTTTCATGAACAAGATATAGAGTTTCTACTACCCAAGAAAAAATTCATGGTCATGCCAATGGATGCCTACTGTGAGACAAATAGAATCTTTAATCTGTATCTATATCCTATATACTATAAGAGCCTTGGTTGAATGGTACAAGTCATAATGCATATCGTACCATATAATTGGAATTGAGGACTGGTGTCACAATTTCCTATCCTATATACTATAAGAGCCTTGGTTGAATGGTACAAGTCATAATGCATATGGTACAATAAAATTGGAATTGAGGACCGGTGTCACAATTACCTATGGTCTCTACAGTTTCCTCAAATTTTACCCTTCCTTATCTCTCCTTGAATTTTTACCTCTGGTTCTCTTTAACTTTTTACCTGTGCTGGGTACACAATCGCCATATCTCTATGCATAACTTGCTCCTCACACTTGTTTCTTCTTTCTTTTACTGAAGCTCTATTCCATCTCTTTCCTTATTTATGAGCACAGATTATTGTTTGTCATAGATACTCCACCACCTTAGGTATTTCCTGTTCCGACATAAATATATAGGAGAAATCTCAACTTCGTGTCTACCTTCCTTTCCTCTCAAATTTGAGAGAGATTGCACATTCTCATTAAGGGGTTTTCTACTCATATGATCTCTTAGGTTTGACGTGTTTACATTTTAGGCTTGGATATTTATTCTGATTTGGGGTTGTTGTATTTCCGATTTAGAAGAGTTTCTATTGCTTCTCCATGTGCAATTGAAGATTAAAGGTTAGGGTTCTAGCTTTCTAATTATTTCTAAAATTTTATTATGTTCCCAATAGAATTATTTTATGAGATATAATACATAAACCACTGTCTCCCTAGGGAGTGGAAATGTGTTTCTTTGATTGGGTTTTGCTGCATTCTTTCTTTCCCTTTTTGCTTCCTTTTTCTTTTTCTTTCTAATAATGGTACAACCATGGGTTAGCACTTTTGATTTGTCAAAATTTCTTCCGCTAAAACATTAAATGCTATCTGCGAATTCTCTTCTTCATGAGTTTAACAATTTTGTGTTATTATGAGCTTGTTTTGGTTATTCACTAACTTATATAAGACTTTTACCTCTAACGTTGTTGTGCTCTTAATGTCCTATGGCATAAGTTGGTATTATAAATTTAGCTATATGCTACTGTTTTAGGAATTGAGATTAAGGAAGGATGTTCTCTTTTATGGGCTGGTTGTTTAGAGCTGGGATAAGGGCATGCAAATGTGAAATGTGCATTTCATCTGCAATGTTTCTCCAGTTATTATTCCTTTAAACATATATTGTATATGTCAATGAACTTAATCTACTCTTCTATTTGATATTAGCTATATATTGTTAAAGTATCTTGAGAAAATTTGCTAAATCTTGTTGTTTCTTGTACGCACATTTTATATTATACAATCTCAAATAGTCATATATTGATATTTTGCTAGCTACATTATTTGCATATATGGATTCAAGAAAGCTAATTTACAACAATGAGACCGATATTGACTAATTTTTTATTTGAGATTTTGGGGTTGAAGATGATGCTTGTATTATAATTGGATGCAAAGTCCATAAGATTGATTTTTCTAGCTTTATGTTCAGTTATTCGTCTCCATGCTTTTGGAATTAATTTTTGAGTTGAAATTGCATCGATGTTAAGTTCATGGCACTTGTAATTGGATCCATGTACTGTAAATTATTATTTCTTTCACGTGTCACATCCTTTTGGTAGATATTGGTGGAGCCATTCATAACGCATTTAAAGATTTAACTTTCAATTGTATTGAGTATATTCATGATTTTCTTATTGAGTTTGGGAGGTAAAGCTTGTTATGTCCCCCTCCTCACTTGTAATGGCATCCAACCCCCCTCCCCGGCCCCTCGGGAGGGGGGGGGGGCTAGGCTAGAGGTGGAGGTCTAAAAACTACACTGATGCCTATCGGTGTTTTTCATTTAGGGAAAAAAAAAAGGAAAAATCTTCAGGTCAATTGATGAGATAGATTTAATGGCCATTGACCAAGAAGATTCTTTTGCAAAGGTGTATGAGAAAGAGATGAGGAGTCAAGGAAGAGCTTCTCCCTCTTCTGTAATTGTTTTATAAGCAATATTGGTATGACTGATTATCAATTTATTTTTATTTTATTTATCTGGGTAATGCCCCAGAACGTTCTCAATAAAGCCACGATCAGAATTGGTTATACTATTGATGAAAATAGCAATGGCATACATGATCACTGCGCGGGAACTCTCGTTGAGAATAGACTATCTCACAAAGTAGTCTTTTCTTTATATAATTTCCTTTTACTGTTTGGGGACCATGAATAGTGAATTGACCTTGAATATTTGCCTTTAGTTTTTATTCATTGCTTTGGTGAAGTATTTCATAGACAAGAGTGGTCACTGACTTGCATGGATTAGGTTTGGCAATTATAATCTATGAAGCTCTGACACGGCAGATTTGCCGGAATACCCGTGTCGACACGTCGCGACACGGATACCGGTATGGGATCCGTACCGGATCCTTCAATTTGAAATTGGACATGGCAAGAAAATAGAGAAGTTAGATGAAAAACTAAAACCGCACATTTTATCGGCATCCCAAAGCTAAAACCCAAGAGAACACTGGCGAACCTTGTTAGTAACGAAGTGACGAATCACAAATAGAAGGAAAAGACGAGGAAGAAAAAGTTTGCTCAGCAGGCTGAGCAAGAACCAGAAACAGAACAAGGCGGTGCTGCGGATGTGACGAAGAAGATGTCTGATTTGCAATTTGTGACCTAATAATTTGAAAGCTGGGTCAGATAATATTAACTTGTGCCAGATTTGTTTATGAAAAGTTAGGCCCAATACTTAAAAATGTAAAGCCCAAGCTTAAAAAAGTCAGTGAGATAGTGAGATTTATAATGGGCTATGATATTTTTTATAAAATAATGAGCCCATGTTTGGAAAACTAAAAAAAAAAAACAAAACCAAAAATAAAATTTTTTTATTTGTTACCGTACCCCCGTACCCGTGTCCAAAATTTGGACACTTTTTAACCGTATCCCCGTATCCCAAATTTTTGAAAATGAAGGATCCGACATTCGGATACGCGCCCGTACCCTTGCCCCGTACCCGTGTCAGAGCAACATAGATTATAATATCTCCATGGTGTTCTGGATTCCTGTTGGCTGGGTTGCTTGTGTTGTGGTGAATACATGGTTGTAGGTGCAAAAGAAGTTTCATTCAACTCTGAAGAGACATTGACATTCATGGTTGGAGAGTGCATGGGGTATCTACTCCCTGTGTCCTTATAACCTGGTTGAAAGATGGAATCAAAGTTGTTATCCATAATGGTCAATCCTGTATCTATTTGGAAGACATGTGAAAGCTTAGAACTTATAATTACTGCGTTGATGTAGTTTCAATCTATTGCTTGCCCAAAAAAAAAAAATTAAATAAATAAATAAACAAATAAAATTAGTATAGAAGAATTCAATATAATGTCATGTTTTTTCCAACTAATCATCCCAAGAGTTTAAAATGGATATCTGTGGTGTCTAAAGAACTTTGCAAGCTTTCAGTCCTGTTGAGCACGCCAAACTTGGAAGAAAATGTGTTTGTGTGAGTGGTTTGTGGCTTGCAATGGCATAATTGATTCGTACAATGTACTTATTTTGGCCGTACTTCTGTGATCCTTTTCTATAGGATTATCTTCCATGTAGATATTAAGAGAAGACTACTTATTTCTTTTGGTATGTAGATAATGTGTATGCACTGGGATAAAGTGTAGATATGCTCTTATTATTCTCTTTCTTAAAATTTTGGACCCGCGACCACTCTGTCACCACAAACCCAAAAAAAAAAAAAGAAAAAAGGAAAAAGAAAAAAGGAGAAATGAAGAAAAGGAAATAGAAAATTCCGACCATAGTGGCCAAAAATCCTGGCTACGCTAGAGCTCACTTATATGTATCGAAATATATGTTAGTATGATTTTTTATTAAGATTGAGTTGTATACAACTGGCAAGCTCTTTACAAGAAGCAGCTTGTCTCTTTCTTTATGAGAAAAAGGCCAAGGATAGAGAAATTTCTGAGTTCTTCAATTATCTAGGCCTACAAAAAAAAAGCATAAAATGTCCATAGCCCAACTCTTCATTTCTTCTTTCTTCATTTTCTCTCCAACCGTCGTGATCTCCCTTGTTGCTTAATATTGAGGTTAGATTCTTCTTATAATTGGTTTTCCTTAAATTTTGAAAGGTGCTTCTTGCGTCGAGCCAGTACTAGAAGTAAATTATGTAACCCAAAAATTTCAGAATTTTCTGGTTTACTGCAGTTTCTAAGCAGTTTGAAAATTCCAGAGAATTATTTAGCTGCTCTTTGGTAGTTACTTGAAAGACTGCTATTATTTATTTTTTTCCTCTCTTATTCTTCTCCTCGTGCATCCTTTTTTCTTTAAAAAAAGACCTCAAAAGAAAAAATTTCAGCTAAAAAAGGTTGGGAGTCTTTTTGCACTTTTTTCTTTCTCCTTGAGCTGATGCATGTTTACATAAAAGAAAACACATAAATGATGAGAAGGTCTGGAGAAATAGTTCTGAGTAAAATACCCAACTGAAAACGGTATGCTTCATAAGTGGGAATTGACTTTCGACCATTTTGTTGGTAGTTTACATTTTAGTAAAACTTATATCTTACCCTGAACATGATTAATCCAAGACTTTTATTCAAATAGATCTTTGTGGCATCAGATTGACATAAGTCCGCTAGAAGGGTTCAAACCAAACGAGGACTCCTTATTTATTTATTTATTAAGTGATTAATTAATTTATTTTTGTCACAAGATTTCAGCTTTGGTGGAAGCAGATGGGCCAAGATTTCTTGATTGTTGAGAGGATAGGTGATTTGTTGATTGCATATGGGAAATTTTGTTTCAATACAAATGATTAAGTGATATATTTGCAAATTTTAACCAAGCGCAAAAAGGAACGGTGCAACAACTCGTTCTTTTCTTGTTGGCATGGGAGGATTCGGAAATATAATAACTAAGGTATGCCTACATCTTGTTACTTGAGAAAATCTGAAATAGTGAACAACTTTAGATGGACATGCATTGATTTCATTGATTATTTCTTTCCATTTTTCATCTGAATTTTCTTCTCAATTCTCATCTCTATTTCTTCAATATCTAATCTCCAACTTCTGCGAGTGAAATTTCGAGTTATTAATTTCAGTTATTTGTTCTACGTGTTCTGATATCGAGCTCAGTTGTGCTGTTCTCGATTGAATTGTTGGAATTATTTGTGTGTTGAGCTGAAAACATAACAATGGGCTTCCTTTTTTTTATTTATATTTTCTTGTCACATTGTTTTATCCTCGTTTTGGTAATGATAGATGTGTTTGTTCTATTGTTTTGATATGAAATTCACCATGGGCATTGCATATAATAAAATGTTACTGTATGCCTTACTTTATGTGTCTTTCAACTTGTTCGCATGTTGATTGAGGTGCATATATTTTGAATCTGAGGCATTTTACTTCTTTCTGTATAATTGTATTAAATGTATGTAGAGGCCTGGAGATAGTCTACGTCGGGCAAGTTGATGATAAAAATTTGGAGTGAAATTTAGGAATGTAAATGTAATAATTAGAAAATATTGATAACATATATTGCATTTTAAATGCAGTGTGAATATAAAAAAAATGTGATGTTAATATAACAGCCCTAATGATGTGTCTTACACTTTGAAAAATTATTCATACAAGTAATTAAAAAAAAATACTAATATAATAAGTAGTAATAAATAAATGATGAGAATAAAAGGTAGTTTGTCTTTTAATATAATTTTTAATGTGAAATACATCATTATCTGAATTTATTTGTATAAAATAGGTAAATAATGGTTTGACCCGATTCGAATTTTTTAACCCTTGGCCCCTTGTTTGGTTTGGTCTGATGACTAATATGATTTTATGAACATTGATAAATTTTCTTAGATGGAAAATAATAATTGAACTAATATTGATTATGTCGAATTAAGTCCATTGCGGTCAAATTGCAAAGTAGGAAAACATGATGATTATGCATTTGGTTCGTCTAGTGATCAGTATATTCTTGCTACTAATTCTGGCCTTGCTAGTGTAGGGGTCTAACGTGGCAACCTGCCAAAGCAAGTGTGGAAACATAGAAATACAGTACCCATTTGGTATCGGGTTAAACTGCTCTTGGAATGGATGTTTCAATATATACTGCAACACTTCTTTTGACCTTCCAGAACTGTTCCTGATACAAAAGATGATAGTGGCTGTGTTCGAGCGTCGCGTTCCCATACCAAACTTGCACTAGGTAATTTTTTGGTCAATAGTCAGCCCTTGTTAATTCTCCTCACTTTTAAGTCAAATATTCGTTTGAAACGTTTTCATTCATATATTTATTGAGATCAACGAGATCACCAGTTTTTCTCACGTTTACACACACATATTCATTTCAACATCAAATATGTACTAAACCAAAAAAAAAAAAAAAAAAAAAAGAGGCGTGGTGTTTTTTGTGTTCAATTACTTTTTAATAAATGTTGACATTTTCAGGAGTGGGCTTGGGTATTGGAATGGGAATACTACTACTATTTATATGCCTCTGGGTGTACAAATTCCTTAAGAGGACAAAAGACGGACAACATAGGAAAACATTCTTCAAAAAAAAAAATAGTGGACTATTGCTCCAACAACAAATGTCTACGCACGATAGCATACATGAAAGAATACAGCTACTCACCATAACAGGAATTGGAGAAAGCTACTGACCACTTTAATGAATATTGAATACTCAGTCAAGGTGGTCAAGGGATAGTCTATAAAGGTATGTTATCTGAAGGAAGAGTTGTGAAGAAATCAAAGATAGCAAATGAACACCAAGTGGAACAATTCATTAATGAGATTGTCATGCTCTCCAAAACCATCCCTAGGAATGTCATTAGGTTATTGGGGTGTTGTTTGGAAGCAGAGATTCCTCCATTAGTATACGAATTCATTCCTAATGGAAGCCTCTATAGTCATATCCAAGATGAGATTCACGAATACCGCTTCCTGTGGAGTGTTCGCTTGAAAATTACAACGGAAGTGGCAGGAGCACTTGCCTACCTTCGCTCTGCAGTTTCAGTTTCCATTCAAAATAGAGATATCGAGTCAAACATGAAAAAGTTGTGGTTGAAGTCTTGGATTTTGGAATATTAAAGACAGTTGCAGCGAGTCAAACTCATGTGACCACAGAAGTAAAAGAGATGTATGGATACTTCATTCCAGAATACTATATGCGGGGCTAATTTACATAAAAGAGTGATGTGTATAGTTTTAGTGTTGTCCTTGTGGAGCTCAAGCCAGTATATATTGATGAAATAGGAGAAAGAACATGTTTAGCATCAGCATTTTTGGATTGTATGTTGCGGAATAAACTTGAAACTATTCTTGATTCTCAAGTTTTGGAGCAAGCAAAGGGATAAGAGTTTGTCATAGTTGCTGGACTTGCACAAAGGTACTTAAATGAGATAGGGAAGAAAAGGCCAACGATGAAATAAGTAGCTATGGAGTTGGAGGGTATCAGAACATCTGATAGACTTTCAAAAACTCGTGGAAAAGGCATAATGTTAGGCAAGTCACTATCACTGCCAGTTATTACAGAGCTCGATGGCGACTTTATCCCTTTACTAAATGCCTGTACTTCTAGAATTTGTCTGTTGATAATCATTATTATGACCATTAAATTTATAACAATTAAATGTATTTTTGAGAATGTTACATTGTCGTATGTATCTTTAGACTGTTAACATATTTTGGGTTCTTGAAGGAATGATGATGATGATGATGATTGGACCAAAAAAAAAAGGAAAGGAAAAGGAACTTAAAAGGTTTTGATTCAAATATCAACAAGATCTAACACTAGTAGGTTCATAAATATTGTATTTTATTTTATAGACGATTATTTGAAAATGAAAAGGTAAAAGTTATTTTTCCATTAGTTCGTATCTGTGTTATTATTTTCTTATATGTGTGCACACTGGTATCAAAGGTCCATTACGTGTGTTTAGTGGGATAATCCCTGTTAGACATGGGTGATCATTTTTATCGAACATATAGTACTTTTAATAATCCCTGCCAGGCATGGGTGATCATTTTTATCCAACATATAGTACTTATAATAATTGAAGTATATAGAATGAAGTGGAAATTGGTTAAGCTCACATTAATAAGAGACTGTTACAATCAAACTCTAAAAACATGGCCTGGAGAACTCTTAAAATGTTAGTTTGTTAGCTTATAGATCACGATCAATGAAACAACAAAAGCTTGAAGTTAAATTTATGTAAATTCTTCTTGCTTATGAAAGTCAAATATAACTTCTAAGGAATGAAATAAAAAAAGAAATTATGTAATTATGTAGTTACCATTTTTTTGAAGCAATATTAAGTAACTACTTTTTTTTTGGAAAGTAATATTATGTAACTACTTAATGACTTCAAAAATTGCAGCAATAGAAATTACCAACTTCACATTTTTAAAACAACACATGCCAGACATAAAGCTATTTACAATGGCATGTATGCAAATATAAATTAAAGAGTTCAACAATAGAAACCATGACCTGGGATTCTTAGTCCATAGTACTTTCCCCTTAGGGAGATTACTCCTTAGTGTGGCACACTCTAATTGGTGGAAATCAAAGAGTGCCCCCACCTTTGATTTCCACCTCTAGAAATTTTGGGGATTCTTAGAAGTTAATTTATATAGTCTAAAAAATACTAAAACTATATGATGTTCTTTAATTGAAAACCTTGAGCTGGGATTGCCACATTTCACAAAGTAATAGTAATATCCACATCAGATCATCTGTCTCTAACATCTTAGCATTTCACAATTGGTTCAATCTCACTAAAAAAAGGGATGTATCAGTGGAACAAGTAGGTCTGAGGAAGGAACATAAGGAAAAGGAAAACCAAATGATAAATTTACTAGATTTATTTGATAAAGCCCAGAATAAGCCTGGAATTCCATCATTGATATCATCAATATTTATCACATGAGAAATAGCACTTTGTCCTGGAAATTAAAATGGTTCCTTCAATTGCTTATCTGTAACTTTCTCGGATATTGAAACTATATGAAACTAGTAAACCAATCCAGAATTGTGTCGAAGTGACTGTTGGCATCTGGAAATATACCAGCCAAAGTGGTGTGGCCAAAAACCCTTCTCAAGCAAAGTCGGCCCGTGTTGTCTTTTTTTTCACTTTCAAGAAAGTGAGTCTTAGTAAATTGCACAGGACTATTCTTTCTCACGCCATTCCTCAAAATTACCTTAGTGCAATTCACAACTACCCAGCCCAATAAAACTGAAAATTCAGAAGCGGAAATTACAAAATGAAGATAGTAACACGCGAGTGCGGAATGGATAAGAAAGGCAACTAATGGGAATAGTCATTTTTGAGTGAACTCCACACCTTCAAGGTCATGGTTAACATAGTAATAAAATAAAGGGTTAATTTCACAAATCGTCTCCAACCTTTCAGTTTAGTCTCGAATTCGTCTTCCGATCTCCTTTATTTTGTCACCCCACAGCTCCCAACCTTTGATAAATATGCACAAATCGTCCCTTTTTACACTACTCTATCAAAATTTTAACAAAAGGACGATTATATCCCCCTTAAACCTTTTAAATTTTTTTAAAGAAAGTTTGAAAATAATAAAAAACTTAAAAACCAACCCACCCACCCGATGTCCCCCTCCCCCTCCCCCTTCGGCATGAAGTCCAATTGCTGGTTGCCGGAGTTGCTGTTTCGGAAGCACAAATGCTGCCAGAAATGGCAGCAAAATTGCTTGCTGCCAATTTTTTGGGGTGGGGGGGGGGGGAGGGGGGATCCCCCCCATTTCGCTGCCGGCCATTTCCGACAACATTTGTGCTTCCAGAGCAGGAACTCCGGCGGCCGGTAGCCGGACGTCCGGCCGAAGGGGGAGGGGGACTTTGGGTTGGGTTGGGTGGGGTGGGGTGGGGTGGGGTGTTTTTTATTATTTTCAAACTTCTTTTAAAAATAATTTAAAAGGTTTAAGGGAATATAATCGTTCTTTTGTTAAAATTTTAGTGGAATAGTGTAAAAAATGATGATTTGTCCATATTTATTACATGTTGGGGGCTGTGGGGTGACAAAACAAAGATTGGAGAAGAAATCAAGATTAAATTGAAAGGTTGGGGACGATTTGTGAAGTTAACCCTAAAATAAATAATAAATTAGACCGAGTGGATCTATAGCATGCACATGCAGAAATGATATTGAGATATTAATATATATATATATATATATATATATATTATTTGTGAATTGAGCGTTTGACTGGAAAATAGTGAAAAATGATAAATAAAGAATAATCAATAAATTTATTGTGCCAAATTTATTTCGCATTATAAATTCCAAAATTCTCTGTCCAAACTGAATTAGAGCTTGTTTGATACTTTTTATTTTATCAATTTATAATTTTACGTACCACTGATTTGATATTTGATTTGATAACTATTTAATTACAACCACATATTTTCCACATTTTTACATTCTCAATAAACATTCTACCGCTCTCCTCATTATAAATTCTCTACATTTTAACAAATAAAGAGCATCAAACAAGTTCGCAGCAGGGAGAAGAAAGCTAATCACATACCATTTATCAAATTTCTACAAAATTATTAAGCCCAAAAAGGTAGAATTCTACCTCAAATGAAACAACATTAAATAAAAAGGAAAACAAATGAAAAAATAGATCACTAAATTCTTAATCAAATTAAAACAATGTGAGAAGGATTTAATGCAACAGCGCATATCAGTTGCAAGTAAACACATGCTATTTGTATGAAGGTGTGAAGTTTTTGGCCAACCCGCCCCCAAAAAAAAAGGTGATGGTATACGTGTTATAAATTGCTAGGGTTTGGAGCCTGAAATTAGTCCAAAAGGTGGCAATGAATCAACTTGATTAAGAATCTCTAACACAAATAAGAAGCACGCTACTTCATATATGAAAAAACCAAAAACAGAACGGAACAAAGAGGAAAGGGAGCTTACAGTAAAATGGAATATAAAACCAGCAACGAATTCTTCTTCACAATTACACACGGATTACAAAATGAAGCTCTGAAAAACAAAAACTGTAACCACAAATATAAATTGCCAAGATCTAGAAACAAAAATTCATTGCACTCAAAAAAATTAAAAAATTCAATTCACTCGCTCAAAAGAAATAGGAGTCAAGAAATATACACGGGTTTGTTCTTTGGAAAAGGGATAGGAAGGAAGGTTAAGACGAGGGTGTAATAATAATGTGAAAGGGATTTAATAAGTAGGGGCTAATAATAATAATAATAATAATAATAATAATAATAATAATAATAATAATAATAATAATAATAATAATAATAATTTTATTTATTATTATTAATTTTTTTTTTCGGGGATGGCATGTGCTTGGGTATATATGTTTACATTAAATTTAGGGGTAGTTTAATTAGTACAAAACATTAAATTTGATAATGACAGAAATCAGGCCAAAAAATGGAATTTGTTAAAATCAGGTGTAATTTCTCATTTTATTGCTAAACTATTGAATATATATATATATATATATATATATAGACACACACAAATAATATTTTCAATATACATAAATAAAATTCATTCAATAATATGCGTATATATAATAATATATACATATATTATATAATTCATTTCACAGGAACCCGTGACCTAGTTTCAATATGAAACGATGGCTTCTCTTGATAGCGTCATCACCATGGTACTGGCTGGTAAGGGATCATCAGGCGCCAGAGCATCCTCCAGTCCTTTGTCGGCATCTTGCATGAAGATGAAACGATTCGAGATCAGGGAGTGGCATGCCATCGTGCCTGGACGGAAATTATGGTGGATATATAATTGTGTGAGGTGCAGGAAGAAATTATGGATATGTATTGATCAAAGAAATTATGGATCTATGTATTGATCGAGTATTAGGCTAATCGATCAAGTGCTATAAGCGCGGAGTGCACCGTTGCTTGGGGTTTTTACAACCATAAATTTCACTTCCATTGCTTTAGTCACTAGATGAGAACTTGTCAAGTTTGCCCTCCGAACTACAATGAACGGGAGTATTAGAAATATGGTCACAAGAACATGCATTTTGGGATATATGCTTGAGCTTATTGTTCTCAGTTAAAAAATGACAGATTGGAAGCATTTTTCATGCTTCTGGTTTTTTGAATACACAGTTGATAATTGCAATTTGCAAACTCACATATATGATGATTTTTCATGTTCTTTCGTGCATCTGCCATATATATATTTCCATCCCTCATTTCTTGGATGTTCTTTTTCTTCTCTCCCAAAATCCAATTCTAATACTTTTCTTTAACTATTTCCATCACCAACTATGTAAGCTTCACTCCCCAGAGCACAGCATGGATTTATGAGGCAATTATTATAGATTTCTAATTTTGAATTTTATTCTTCTGCATCTGCTGGTTATGATAGCATGTCAATGCATAATCGTGGCCGTGGTTGTGATGTTCGCATAATTGTCTATGCAGTGGTTGGTAGTGGTTGTGACTTGTAGTTTTGGATTTAAAAGGATATATACAAGGTAATAATTCAAGTGGTCGCAAATATTATTATGTATCGTTCAATTCTCTATTCATTGAGATATATATATATATATATATATTATTTGTTGAAATTTATCACGTGACAAATTGGAATATTCATGAACGAATGCAAGAAATAGTGTTTTTGTTCCTATTTCGTCGAAATTAAAGTCTAGAAACCATTTTGAGCATCTATTTTTGCTCAGTCACAACTAGAAAAACTTCTAAATGTGAGCCGGGTGTGCTAAAGAGCATTGTCATGCATTTTGTTGTGTTAGTCACATACAGAGGTTGTCTAAAATTTGTTTCAAGAATATTCACACAATGCTTTTGGGAACTTGGTGGATATATATATGTGTATTGGCACAATGAATTACATAATGTGTAATAATCTTTTTCCATGCAAATATATCATCTGCGGGAGCATCACATAGCGATCAAAGTCATATACTAACACCAGGTTGAGCATCCAATTTTTTTTTTTTTTTTTTTTAAATATATAGTTAGGCATGTGAAATATATAGAAGATTCTTGTCACCTAACATACTAAATCTAAATATAAAATAACAAAACTATAAAAATTGAACAGAATAACTTGCCTACGATATGATATATTGAAGCAAAATCTTGACCAACAAAATTTGGCTAATCAAAATAATTTATGTTCTATTAATTTAACTCAAAACGAAGTAATACGTTATTTTGACGAAATTAGTGTTGTGTAAAATTACGGCTACAATTTCATACTATTATGCAGTGATTTTGTTGATTATGAATTTGAAATAGAAAGAGGCAAGATTTTGAGGGATTGAATTGGATAAATATCTTTTGTACTTATTTAACTACCCATATATACACACATATATATTATATTATATAAAGATATATTTATAGTTAATTATATATTTGTTTAATGATCTTTTTAGGAATGTCATGGGCCATTTAGTTATTGTCTCCTGATCATTGGACAAGAATTTAAGAGGCGATAGAAGGAATTCAATTAGGGAAAGGACAAAATTAATCAGGAAAATTGTGGTGCGCTTATCCACTGCAAGGGAGACCCAGCGTAAAAAAGGGGGTGAAAACGCGGTATCTATAGACAATGCAACTCTTGATTTAAATATTAATAATTATTATTATTCTTTGAATAACCCAAAATATGTAACGGTCTAAAGAAACATATAGCAATGTAATAATCTTAAAAATGCCTTTAATGTTAATAACTGAAATGGTCATAATAATGATTATCAACAGAGACTTAAATTCTAGAAGAACTACAGGCATTTAGTACAGGGATAGAGTCTCCATCCAGCTCTGGAAGAACTGGCCGTGATAGTGAACAATTGTATTCTTTCATGTATATTATCGTGTGTGGATATTCGTTGTTGTAGCAATAGTCTAACATTTTTTTTGAAGAATGTTTTGTTGCGTTGTCTGTCATTTGCCCTCTTAAGGAATTTGTACACCCAGAGACACATAAATAGTAGTAGTATTCCCATTCCAATGTCCAAGCCCACTTCTGAAAGCCTTCTTCAGGCAATATGCCTCTTTAATTGGTCCTTTTACACGTTGGTTTGCTATTTCTTTTTTTATGATTTTATCTGAGGTTTTGTTAGCTGATTTTCCTTGGTATTTTTTATGAGGTTATGATTCTGCTTAGATTTATTAATTGATTTTATTTGGAGAAACATGGTGTCTCAATGGATACACCATTTGACCTTGGAAAATATCATGCTTTTTTGTTCTTTATTTTTTTTAATGCAGGTTCTATGTTACATTCATAAAGACCATAATAGAAGCATTAGAATTGGATCAAATATCTCCATTTCACATTTCAATTATTTTGTTTTCAATTCTTATTTTAAGGTTGTAGCTCTATGCTGTCAAATGTAGCTTTATTTATGTTGTTGCTTGGGATTATATTATGTCTAAATTTCTTAATTGTAAACCAACATCCTTCTGAGAAGGAGAATTGTAAGCGTAGATTGTTGTATAGCATAAGTTCATGCATTCAACAATAGAAATGGATATTGAATCCATTCACTTTCTTTTGAAAATATAAAGTTACTTAAAATTTGCAAAACCTTAATTGTCACCAATTTACGTGCAACGCACGTATTAGACACTAGTATATGCAATAAAACTTGAAATTATATCATTTTCTACTATTATTACACACAACTCCTCCCAAAAATTAATTTTTTAAAAAGCCGAAATCAAATAATTTTGGGTCTGTATCTAGAAAATGATCATCCTTAGGCTGGACATTTCATAGAAAATTTCCTCAAAGTTTAGCATGTCAAAGTAATTAGAAACTTACAATTTGGCGCGGCACTTATTTTTTTGATCAAAGTAGTACAACACTTAGCTTAAAATTGTAATATCGTGACCACTTCCACAGTTCTACTACTAGCCGTCGTCTTTTCCACTTCTCAAATTCTGGAACCCACCCACGGTTTGTACTTTGTACTTTAAAAGGACCCAAATTCCCAATCCGGCAATGATATTTAATGTAATATTTCATGTTTGATACCTGATATTCTTTTGTGTCAACAGCAATAATTGCATACATTATACTCTCATTTCCATCACTATTATTCATCTCCATTTTATACTTGGAAAAAGTCTAATTCACCCTCATCGTGTTTATGCCTGACCGATTCAGAGTGTGAAAACGGTCCAATACTGTCACATCTAAAATGTTACTTTTGACTTATAGCATCCACATTGGAGGTCTTAAATAGGATTGTTAGTAATATTGTGTGTTAGTTAAAAAGGTTAAGACTAATTAATGCTCCATTTGATCTGTTATAAATAGAATTGTTAAAAGAATATTTTTACCAATATGTTAACTTGCTATCTCTTCAAATTTATAGCAAGCAACTCGTAGAGGTTTTGTAACAAAAACTTTCATCTCCTGTGGCATGTATAGATGCACGCTACGTATATTTTAAATATACGTGGTATGCATCCATACACGCCAAATAGAGTGGAAAGTTTTTTTACAAAGCCTTCGGAAAGTTTTTGAAAATTTTCCATTTTATTTACACTTAACTATTAATTAACTTTTGAAAAAAAGGGCGCTCATTTGGATTTGAGTAAATTTAAAGGTTTGATTTGATATATATATAATAATAATAATAATAAGTAGTAGTAATAGTAGTAGTAGTAGTAATAATAATGTGATAACAGAATTATTGTTAAAGTTAACTTGTATATATATTATTTGACCATCACTAAAGTTTATTTTTTTATTAATTATGTGACTAGCTAAATTTAGTCTATAATTATTGAGGATACTCTTACAACACATAAGTGCTACTTTATATTAGATATGTTGTCACAGTGACAGTAATTTTATGCCACTTTTCGAGAAAATACCTTTGTTGTGTTTTATGTGTCTGTATGGATGCATATTACTTGAATTTTTCAAATCAATGCGCATGTACATCCATGCTTTTATATGGGATTGGACAACATCTCCTGAAAGTGATCTAAAAATTTTTGTACTGGTAATAATCTTGGCACATGTACCAACAACATTAATGCCAATGTATCACAATTTACAGCTATTAATCTTGACTTTTGAGATTTAACTGCCTCTTAAACTTGCTTATAGCACACTATTAAGAAAAGCCATGTGTTATCCCCTTTCCGACGCTATGTCCGGATTAAATATCAATCAAATCTTTAATAAAAGTACAAAATCTTGAAAGTTCACGGATCGACAACTAAGAATGATAGATACGTGATCGTTGAAATTCTAAAATTATGGATCGCATGGATCGCATGATATTTATTTTTTCTTATGTGGTACCCCAAAAAATAAAATAAATACAAACCACCCACTTGGACCTTTACAAAAACTATTCCTATGGCCAGCTAACTTTTTAGTGTCCATTTTTTTTTAAAGATTTTTTTTAACAAACCAAGAGAACTGTCTAATTGAACATCTACACATAATTTCTTTTAAGATTTCAATCGCTATACATGTCAACATTTCATACTCATGGACAAAGAAATATTGCCAACGCAACTTCGAAAAAAAATTAACTATAAAAATCATCTTTCTAGCAAAGACGTAAACGTTATTAAGAAGTATATATGTTCTTTTCGTGTTGTTCAGTTTTCAATTCTAAATTTTAAATTTATCATTCTCAAGCTTGAACTCTGAATATTTGTTTTCCACATTTTGGGTATGTTCAGTTTTTAGTTCTGGAAACACTCAAAACAGGAAAATATTGATTAATTTATTCACAAAAGTTTTCATTGTTTTCAAAAATACATGTTCAACATTTAGAAATATATGAAAGTAAAAGGTATCAATATTTTGGAAAGCTGTAAGGTGAGAATAACATGAATAGAACCTCAATAGGTTGACAATTTAGCTCCCCATGATAACCGATAAGAAGAAAGAATGCAAGTCACAGAGCTTGCTAGCCAAGCTCGCGGTTAGCTAAAACTTTGGTGAGGTGACACACAGTTCATCACTTGTCAAGCTGACACAAGGTGTGAGCCTGAAAAACAAGCCGTCAATTTAGCTCCAATTGATTAATTGCTATCCCTGTCTAAATGTCTACGACAACTTATAACATTAATACTAAAATAATACACACGTTTAAGACAAGAAATAGACGCTATAACCAATTTACATTACGTGTCTAATATACGACCAGAATACAAGCTAACTCTCTTAAAAAATTGTATCTTCGATTTCTTTATACGTATGTATGGTATCCCAAGAATATTTAGCTAATCGGAAATGAATAAGTCCAGCTAACCTTGATCTTCCCTAAATATTGAAAGACCATGGCATGTATAGCCTAAAATATTATTAAGACAAGTTGAGTAGTGTAACATTATTTAATGAAAAGGTTGTTTCTTCTTTATTCCTTGATTTTGTGCATTATATTATATGCACGTACAACATTTGTCACCCACTATAAAACTTGGGATTCAGTCGAATAAAATCTTTTACAGTTCATTCGGATCATATATACATAGACCATGTGCCAAAGTTTGACCAGTTTTCACATCCTTCGTTCTAGCTACCTATATTGGGTCAATCAAGAAAACTAATTAATGGTGCCTGGAAATCTATGCTTTAAGGATTTTGTCCATGAAATCTGGAAGATATATAATGGGTTTCATAATTAATAATATAATATATATTAAGTTTCCTTGGCATGCACCTAGATGTTTGGAGTAAGATGTTATAGTATTAAATCTTGTTCTTTGATGAATGATACAACGACTAAGATGTTAGCTAGCATTAAAAATTTTTGTGTGTGCGCGCGCAAAATCCATTTGGGACACGACATGTAGAGTAACAATATGATAGATTATTGAGATTGCAGTGTCCAGTGAGAAAAGTTCACCACATTAGACCGCCTTCAATGAGTTTTTGATATGGTGGTCTCACTTTATTGTCATTCTTAATTGAAGTGACTTCACCTCATTAGATAGTTTTATCAGGTAATATAGTGATTTCTCTCAATACTACATTGCAAGCTTTGATGGTATTCGAACTCTTCGACTTGGACCAATAAAAAAATGCCCGATGGTTGGATGTCATAACTTCCTTTCACGCCTCATATATTGTTAGATACTATCAAATGCTGCATACGAAATATGAACTGAAGTATAATAATGTTAACTGAGATTATAAGATTGTCAACACGCATGAATCCCTGAAAAGATGGAGGGCAGTTTAGTCATAAATGTGGCGTTGAAGACCTGTACCAAAGTTGGAAAGTGAAAAGGGGAGTGAGTGTTTGAGTTGTGAGGGACAACGGGACCTTTGATAAGAAGAAATTGTCAAGGAAGTTGCCTTAAACTTTAAGTATTTGAAAACACATTGCCCCCACGTAATTCCCACTCACCAAATCCCTCCCCCCATCTATAAATACCTCTCCCTTTCTTCATTGAATTTAAACCATTTCTTGCTAGCTAACAAGAAACCATACTAATTTCTTCCTCTCTCCCTTCAACCATGCCTGCCCAAGTCATGACTGAAATGGCCTTCCCTGAAATTCAGTTTCTTGGAAAGGAAAGCGCTTCTCTCTCCATCAAAAGGTACTTGTTTGAGTTGTTTCCTTCTCAAAAAGAACAGTTAATTTTACATCAAATTAATAACGGTCTTTTTCTTCTTTAATACTGTTCAAAACACTTCACCGGCCTTCCGAGTGAATGTGTACGAGGCTAATGTCTGAATTTGCATGTGTTGTGTTTAATTTGCTAGTTTTCGTATTACTTGGGACTAAAAGTAACATGGTTCATAACATGGACAGATTGGAAGGGAAGATTGCAATAGTGACAGGTGGAGCTAGAGGGATTGGCGAGGCAACAGTTCGACTCTTTGCAAGACAAGGAGCAAAAGTGGTGATTGCTGACATCGAGGATATAGCTGGAAATGCATTGGCTAACTCGTTAGGCCCTTCCGTTACGTTCACGCATTGCGACGTTAGTCAGGAAAAGGATGTCGAGAATTTAATCGACTCGACAGTTTCGCGCTATGGAAGGCTCGATATCCTCTTCAACAATGCCGGTGTGCTTGGCAACCAATCCGAACACAAAAGCATCGTCAATTTCAACGTCGACGAATTTGACCGTGTAATGAATGTTAACGTACGAGGAGTGGCGCTCGGCATGAAGCACGCGGCACGTGTCATGATTCCGAGAGGAGCCGGAAGCGTAATATCAACCGCGAGTGTCGCGGGAGTCATGGGCGGGCTCGGCCCTCATGCTTATACTGCATCAAAGCACGCCATTGTCGGGCTAACCAAGAACGCGGCTTGTGAATTGGGCAGTTATGGAATCAGAGTCAATTGCATATCGCCATTTGGGGTTGCGACTTCCATGCTCATTAACGCGTGGAGAAGATTTGACGACGACGAGGAACAAGATGATATTGGCATACATGGACAAGAAGTGGAAAAAATGGAGGAATTTGTGAGGGGATTGGCAAATTTGAAAGGCGCAACATTGAGGGCTAAAGATATTGCAGAGGCAGCACTTTATCTGGCAAGTGATGAATCAAGATATGTAAGTGGTCACAATCTGGTTGTCGATGGTGGAATTACAACCTCTAGAAATTGTGTTAATTTGTAGCAAAAAACTAATAGTTGACTACTTCACTCATTTTCTCTTGTCAATGTATGTATTTTATTTAGTAACCCATTAAAAAATTTTTTTTTCAATTATTATTATTATTATTATTATTATTTATTTTTTAAGTACCAATAGCAGAAGATTTCATCAAATTAGGCTGGCGTGGATTGAGATTAGGAATACAAAAGTCGGCTTTGACCTTTCTCACTTGTAGCATTGCGTAGGTGGCATACTCAAATTAAGTAAATAAATTATAATTCAAAATCATATAATTCAAAATCAAACAATTCTAATTAGAAAATATTAATTCCTTTACCAGCGTTTATTTATGAAGCCCTTTTTCTTTTTCCAAAAGGTAATTATTTTCATTGAAAATTTTACTTAGCAAGCCTTAGAGAGAGGACCCTACATACAGGATAGGGCCCACTTCTGAGAAGAGTGATAATACATCTACAAATGAGTATACAAATAATTTTACAAATAGAGAATAAAATTATAATTTTATCAATGTATTCACATAGAGAATAAAATTATAATTTTATCAATGTATTCACTCTTTTTTTTATTGTATAACATTAGATGAAATTGTAATTTCACATCCTTACATTTATTTGTACAAATAAATTAATCTCCTGTAACATCCCGAAAATTTCTACAAATTAAGATAAGCAACGAAATTATTGTTTTGAAAAAATTACTTGAATATTATTGTAAGATTGCTTGAAGATTGTTATTGAATTGACACTAAAGAAAGAATTTGATTGACAATTAACATAAACTAAAGTATAGTGACTAAATTGACATGAACTAAAGAATGTGAACTTAATTGAGAGATAATACAAGGGAAAGGACTTCTTGGGTAATTTTCCGCCAAGTGTGCGGCGCTACATTGCGCCACTTGTCACGACGTGATTGGCGCCACTTATCACAATATGATTGGTCCCACTTGTCTCCATATAATTGACGGAACTCAAAAGTTATTAAAATTAGCTAAATCCTAACTATTATATATAGGGGCTAAGAGTTTCATTTTTCTTTAAAACCATTTTCCCTTTTCTCTCCCGAACCCCAAAATTCGTCCAAAATGGTCTAGGGAAGGAGAAAACCGATAAAAACCCGCCAAAATATCTATTTGTCCTTTGAAAAGAGTCTCTTACCATATATGGAAGGATTATAACTTGAAAGCTAGCTTTAATTGAGGAATATCAAGGCTTTAAGGATACTTCTTCACGTGGATTATTCGAATAATATTTGAGGTGGGTAACCTAATACTTTGATTCCTTTTCTACATACATAAAGTTTTGATAAGATAAGTGTGTATTTGATTGATGATTTTGATGCATTGTTATTGAAAGAAAGATTGGTTTATTGCATTTGTATCGCTAGTTAATGCTCTACCCGTTTTGAATTGCTTTGTGATTGTATGGCCTTAGCCATTCTGAATTGTTTTCTGCACTATGACCTATTCAATGATCCCGGAATAGGGAAGATTAGTGTGGTGTTTGTTTTGAATTGGAATCTCGGTATGGGTCTACCGGGG
>CAVNYN010282769.1:0-16372 GCA_963692815.1 Nyctanthes arbor-tristis | reverse complement strand
TCCCAATCTAATCCGAAAACGAGTAGCTTCAAAATCTCTCATTCTAGTTTCAGACAAAAAAAAAAAAGTTTCGGGGAGTATTTGTGAACAAAAGTTCGCAAAGAGTCGAATGTGATAGGGCACCCCGCCCCGCTGCACATTCGAACATATGCATTCCATTTTAGTTCCGGCGACCCTGCTCAGCAGGGTTGGCCGGTTGGTTGTTATGTTCGCCGTTTATGTCCTCATCCCCATCCAAACGACTCCTCTTATCTCTAGCAGTGGTATCCTTGCTCTTCCGATCTCTCAAGGTCACGTTTTTGACATATTTCATTCTGCCCTTGCTTTGCTATATACACTGAGCCTTCTTTAGGGAGTATACTCAGTAGTTATTTTCACCTACCCCATGAGGGTAGATTAAAGTCTATCAACTCTTACATGATGTGCTTAAGATAAATGGCATGCACCAATACGTAAACTATTTTCAGCACTACTAGTAGTTTTGGGCACTTTATTTTTCCAAGTCCCTTTCCTGTTTTTCTTTTCCCCGTCGATCGGTACAGCTTTTCCTTTTTGTTCATCCACATTTCCCTTCCCGAGTAAAGAAATGCATCCACCAATAGGTAATCCAAATTCAAGAATTGGCACATCAACAATTTTATTTTCTCCGGCCACTATCATGGGATTGATCTCAGATACATTTGCATCCCAATTATATTTGCTATGAATTGCCAGTTTGAAACTTTCTTTTTGAAAGCGACGGGTCGGTGTCATATTGAACCTGTCAACGGACGATATTGATTCAAACCACATTGGTAAAGAACGATTTAGTTTATGTTTCAAAGTCAAACCTTTCAAAAATATAGAAAATTAAGCAAATAAAAATTTTTTTTGAACATTGAAAAAATAATTATCAGAAATATATTTTAATTAGAATAGTTTTTAATTAAATTTAAATAAATTATTTTATTTGAATAAAAAAGTAGACAAAGAGACATGTAGCGCATACGTGATATGATGTCTGTTGAAAAAAAGATCTCGTAAGAGTTGTGTTATTTGAGAAAAAAACACATACAAGGAATTGAGCAAAACTGACACGTGTCATTATATTATTTTTCAACATATCATATTTACATTAATAATAATCACACAGGGTTACATGTCGTTTTTGTCACACTTTTTTTTGTCCAATTAAAATTATTTATCTTACAATGCATTAGTTTTCTTAAACTTTTTATATACCTTTTTGTTCAAATAGCACAACTCAATACTTTTAAACAAATGACATCATAATCTATTTTTTGGATTAATGATCTTTATTATGAACTCTTTAAACAATCTAAAAAAACAAAACACCAAGTCTTCCTTTCCCATCCAAAAAAGAAAAAGTCCTGGCATTGTATCATACTCTATGTTTACTCCGTAATGGCACTAGACATCTATTTAGGGATGGGCATTTTCATAGGATTGACCTGACCGAACCCGACCACCGATCGGTTCGGTCGGATTATGGGATGGAAAAAATAAAAAGTCACCCCAAAAATTGGGCCAAACCTGACAAAACCCGAAAAATGTCGGTTAAACTAACTAAACACCAACCTGAAACCAAATCGGGGTTGGTTTCGGGCTCTGCTTTGGTCAACCAGAGAATGGTAGGGTCGATTTCGGGCTGAGTCCAAAACCGGACCGCCCCACCCCGCATTTGATGTTTGACCAAATTCACAAGAACCACCTATGACTATTTAACCAGATAGTTAGCATGTTTGTCCTTTTATTAATATTACAATTGGACATTTATGTTTAATTTTATTTCATTCTCAATATAATAAGGACAGACAATATGTTTTTATATCATTAAAGTGTATAGGAAAAGATTTTTTTTTTAAAGTAAAATAGGAAAAGAATTTGCAATGAACTGCATTCAATTTATGAACGAATGTTGTTAACAACTTATAGTGAATAGGGGAAAATTTTACGGGGAAACTACAGTCTAAAATTGCACCAGACGGTTTGGTTTAGTTTTGAGATTTTTCAAAACGGTTTTAAAATACGTCAAAAACTGACTGAATTAATTGGACTGCTTACAGTCCTATTATCAAGGATGAAATTGGAATGAAGGGACCTTTTTTTTTTCCCTCTACTTGTGGAGCAGAGATAGGAATAAACTCAACCCACCCCTCTATCCCATTATTATTTTTTAGGAAGTAATTCAACTCAGACATCCACAAACCCGAGTTACAATTTATTGATTCAAGAAATTGCACAAAGGAAAAAGTGGGGGACGTGACGAGCCTTACACCCGTCTATCCCATTATTATTATTATTATTATTATTATTATTATTATTATTATTATTATTATTATTATTATTATTATAGTAGTAGCTGTTGTTAAAGAAAAACTTAACAATTAAATTAAGAATTAAAATTAATATTCTTTTTATCATTAAAATTACTATATTATTGTCTTCAACTTATCGACAAGAACATTTATGGATTTAACATTAATAGTAAAGTAGATATTATCACACTATTTCCGGTACCTACTTTTTATTGAGTTTTTATTTCTCAATATATACTTATCATTTTTGTGACTATATGTGTGTGTGTGTGTGCTACTTAAGTTGATAACCTATCATCTTTCCAGGAAAAAAAAAAGTTGATAATCCATCATATGATTGATTGAGAATGTGTTGAGCCTTTACAAAGATCATTTATAGAAACTCTTAGCTAAAGATGTGCAAATTTTTATTGATGCTTGCATGAGCTTAAATTCAAAGATGTATTCTTTTTCCTCTTAACTAATATTTTATATTCTATTAAGAGCACTATTAGTATTGGGTTTTTCCCCAACAAACTCAAATAATGTGGTAGTTTTGGGGTGAAAAAGGTTATTTTTAGGGAAGAAAAGCCCCTCATTTGGCTTTTTTCCCCTTCATTGAATGTGCCCCACTTGCATTCCAATCCAATGAAATTTCGCCACGTGTCTAATTTATATTTTTCACCTCACTTTTTCCCCTACACATTATTTAGAAATAGATTTTTTCCCCTTAATTTTTTTCCTTAGCTTTTTTTCCCTTACATTAATCTTGCTCTAACAAAGTTTCAAGGATGCAACCATACTTTTCTCAGCAAATATTTTTTTACAAAGAATTTATCATGGAGTACCGTCAGTAATAAATAAGTTAGTAATGATTATTCTTTATCAGAAAGTCTACAAAATAGTCCAACTTGTCGCAAAACTCTCTAATAATAATATTGACTCAAATCCTATCCCAATCCTAAATATATGAAAGAAGGCATATGGGAGTTACCATTCGCACTTTCGTTCTCATTTTCCTTTTTACGGGGCTTGTTTGTTTGTTTATGTTTTAACGGATTTCCACTTATTTTTATTCTTTTGATAATTATGATATTCTTTTGAAATAAAAAAATATAAAATATTGTATTAAATTAAAGATCTCAACTCATATTATACTTTAATACGAGTTAATAAATGAGAGCAAATTATAAACATATCATTTTAAGATTGTCTTAAAAATGTAAAGTAAAAGTTTTGCTTTATTCTTTTTAATTTTTCTCAGCATCTCAATACTTTTAAAGTAGTTCATTTGAGTCCAATTATAATATCTTTATGAACTCTTTGACAATCAATATAACAAACTTTTAATGTAGAATTAACAATTAGATCTTTATGAACCAATGTAGCACAATGTGGTGGGAACATGTGGTGAGAACATGTGTTGCGCGAGGGAAATATAATAATATTTTATTTGGCCATGTTATATATTAATTAACTATTGATCGATTCCAGATCATTTTAAAAAAGAGTTATGATATATAGTTTATTATCATTTTTAATTTGAGTACATTCTCTTCTATCATCTATATTATTAAAAGAGCCACTCTCTTTTCACTATTCATACTTTGGTCCTCCTTTTCCTGTTTTTTTTTTTTTGTCTTTTGTTTTGTTTCGTGCTTAAGTTTTCATTTATTTTCATTTTTTTATGATTATAATATTATTTTGAAGTCGAATAATATGCAATAGGGGTGTCAAATTAAATATTCATCCACTGCTTTAATAAGAGTTAACAAATGAGATTAAATTATAAACATATTGCTCGTAAAATTGTCACAAATATATAGTAAAATTTTTCTTTATACTTTTGCTGAAAATCCCAATATTTTTTAATTAGTTCATTTGAGTCCAAAAGTAATATTTATAGGAATTTTGATATAGAACTTACGATATATTACTTATGAGACTAATTTTATGAGGCGGCGGAATGTGGTATGATATATAACCTGATCTAACGTGACCAATTTCAATTCGAGTTCATTCTCCTATCAAACTGAATATAATACATATTAAATTTTAGAGATGTGTTACTTTCCCTTGTCTACTTATTTGTTGAGTGACTTAGTGTGTATATATTTATTTTTTTACCATTACAATTTCAAAACAAGGTTAGACATTTTATGGGCAAAAAAATCACGTTTGTACACACCAAGTCACCCAACAAGTAAACAAACAAGAGAAAAAAAACATTTTCCTAAATTTTTATAAGAGAATTCAATTAAATTAGATTAAATGCTATTACATTTTAGCATTTTAATAATTAATTTAATTCACTTGTATTTATGTGAATTCAACTAATAACTTCTACTATTTCTATCTAAAAAAGATAGTCATATTCCTTTTTTCACATAGATTAAGAAAAATCTATTTAATAGTATTAGAAAAGTAAATGTTAACATCATTTCCTCATTATACCCTTTCATTTATTAATTATTCTACTTTAATAATTCTATTTTTTTAACTACACACATTAAATATAGGTATATAAGAGAGTTAATATTTCAAATATTTTTTAAAAATAAAACTGGACTATCTTTTTTGAAGGAATGTGGTATTAATTAAACAATAAGCTCAATTAAGTTCTATTAAAATTAACAAAAATTATATATACATATAACACAAAATATAGAGAACTTGATGCTTAATTAAAACTGGAGAACGTGACATTACATTCATGTGTTGGTTTTGAATTTCCCATGACAAAAAGTATTTGTTCATCAACTTAATATCAATATGTTCTCAATAATCTCTCGCCACATAGACGTCTGACAGCATAATATGACAGGAGATCAAGACTTTCAATTCTATTGTTTCTTTAATCAATTCTATTATTTAGTTAATATTTATTTATTATCCATTTCATTACGTATTATCACTAATAGTTACAAAATTATAACAAAAAACACGTGCCACAACTAGTCTCATAAAAAACCCCTTTAGATGGGTTTATTATTTTATTTTATTTTATTGGAATATTCATACAAAAGTTTTAGGCCAGCGACTTGTTAATAATAATTCTCTCACACACACAGGGGAAACTAGAAAAAATAGCTCTTAGTTGTAATTAATGATTTTATTACTAGGCTTGGACAAAATAACCATTACCAGTCGAACCAAATCAAAACTGAGTGGTTTGGTATGGTTGGCTTGAGTTTTCTAAATTTTTAAATGGTTATGGTTATTAAAATCAATAACCATTTGTTTATGATTTGGTAATGATTCTCTTTCCAAAACTAATAACTAAACTAAAGGATTCGATTTCAAATTTATAAACTTAATTTTCGATTCAAATTATCAAGAATAAAGTTGTCAAATAATCTTTATTTCTATTAAAATCATATAACTTAAACTTTAGACTTGACTGCTCAACTAAAAAGTACTCTTCCGTCTCAAAAAGAGATTCCTCGTTTTTTTTATCTGTCTCAATTTATATTCCTCTTTCCTAAATTAATTATTTAGTTTTCTAATATACCCTCGTTTATTGTGTATAATAATCAATAAAAAAGAACAACTAAAGTAAAATATTAAATAAATCCAAGGGTATATATATTAGGAAATATATCGTTTAATTATATATTTTCAATAACATTAAATTATATTTTTTTAATCTCTGTGAAAAATAAAAGGGAAATATTTTGTTAGGACGGAGAGAGTGTATACTTTACTCCTTTGACTTAGTCAGTAATATGTGTCTGGAGCCCAGAAAATTTCATTAATCTTGTTGCAATCTCGGGCTAAGATTGATGAAGGTATACTAATTTCAAAAATCTAATTACAAAAGTATTCTAATTACAAAAATCTAATCTCAAGATTTATCAGTTAACTACAAAAATCTGTAAACTTCAATTTCATTGGATTAATCGCAAGTTCCAACAGGACTGCAGTGCCCCTTGCATTTGTGTTGTGGATTCTTGCCTGATTCAACATATCTCTACAGTACCCCAAAAATTATACATATTTGTGTATGCTTCCATGCATTGCAGTAAATGGAAAAGTAGAGAAATTTATTGAGGATGGCAGTGATAAAAAAGCAACAGATACAGAAGTAGGGAATGCCAGCAGGGTTATTAGGGCCTATCTGGCTTGGTATATAGATGTTGGGGTGGGTTAGGGTACCCCACCCCTATGACCACCAGCCCAGATGGGGAAAAAAGCTTTTTATCCATGGAACCAAGAAAGACAAATCGAGATAAAGCGTGTGGTAAATGGTAATTGCTACCCCCGATATGTACATGTTATTTAATGACAAACTGCCCCTTTAGATTTTCTTCTAATCTTCTTCTCCTCCTTCTTCACTTGTAAAAACCTGTGATATTCATTCACTCTCATAGTCTCACTCATTCCTAAACACTCCCCCCTTTTGTTTTATTTTCTCCAAATAAAGACAAAACGAATGAATTAGGAATAAACCATTTCTCTCTCTCTCTCATCCCACTATTAATACTCTCTTTCTAGCCAGGCTATAGAATAGCAACCTGCACGTGTGCAGAGTAGGTCTCATCATCAAAGAAAGTCTGGCAGTTTTTCTTTTTAATTTTTTTTTAAAGAAAGAAACAGGTTTTTTAATCAGTAGAAGCAGAGTACAATAACAAGGGGAAAGGGAAGAGAAGGGAAGAGAAAATGGAATTGAGAGAGAGTTGGGTTTTTGTGTGGATAACAGTGCTACTGGGGTTAGTGCTCGTATGGTTTCTGAAAAAGGAGAAGGTGGGAAAAGAGAGGGAAAATGGGGTTCCAAGAGGGAGTTGTGGTTGGCCTTTTATTGGGGAAACTCTTGAATTCATATCATGTGGTTACTCTTCCAGACCTGTCAGTTTCATGGACAAACGCAAGTCTCTGTAAGAATTCTTCTGACCCTTTTATTTTCTTTCAGATTATTATTATGATCATCATCCAACTTTGATCTGCATGTTTAATTATCTGTTTTCTGATGATCTTTTCTCTTGGGATTACTTGGTGTTTGTGTTTTTGTCTCTGGTGTTTGAATACGAATAAAAAGGGTTTTGAACATGAATTTTGCCATTAAAGAGATGAAGTTAATTCTGATTTCCACAAATAGAAAGGAAAATCTTGATATTGTAGAGATTGCGTGTTTGGTAGGGACGATTGGATTTTGTGCACTAGGAAATAAATATAAGTGGAGAACAAAAAATCTTTGATTATTATACTATAGTCCCGATCTCCAGTATACGGTTTCACTAGTCATCCTTTTCGGGGTTAGCTTTTGCCTTTATACCATCTAGTCTAGTTTAAAAAGTTTTTACATGAGTGAAGTGTTGTGAAATTGAGAAACATATTTTCAAGTTTAATCATTATTGTTTTTGCCTTTTTAAACTTGTATTTTATTGTTTGCTTATATATGCTTATTATATCATTCAAATAGAGGAATGATTGAGTTTTTACTCATTTATTATATGGAAAATATATCTAAGGACAATTCATTTCTATTCTCTATGAATTCTTTCTGTTAAAAACGGGTGTTTTTCACGTGATAGTTTTGTTTCTAAAGATGCTTATAATTTGCCAAATTGCTATGTGCTTTTCTTTACCAGGATTTCTTCCCATAGTAGTTGGGGACTTAGTAATAATGTTATATAAGAAGAGGAATTTTTTTTTGTAACAGCATGATAATGACTCGTCCTATATTGAATTCTCTGCGTGCTCAATCAGGTACGGCAATGTATTCAGAACGCACATTCTTGGGAAGGCCATAATTGTATCGACAGACCCAGAGATAAACAAGGTGGTGTTACAGAACCATGGCAATGTTTTTGTACCTTGTTATCCAAAATCGATATGTGAACTGCTTGGGAAATCTTCAATACTACAAATGAATGGGAATGTACACAAGAGGATGCATACACTAATTGGAGTTTTCTTGAAATCACCCCAGCTTAAGGATCGAATCACAAGAGACATCGAGAAATCTGTACAACTCTCCTTGTCTACTTGGATGGACAAAAGACGCCTCGTTTACCTTCAAGATGAAACCAAAAAGGTGATTTTCCCCATTGAGAGTTTGAGATTTAACTTCGTTTTCTTTCTCATTGTTGTCCAATGCTTTGCATCCACCTTACGGCAAGTACTGACATATTTAAGTTTTATTTTCTTGATATGGCAGATTACCTTTGAGATTCTGGTGAAAGCGTTATTAAGCATTGGTCCAGGAGAAGACATGGACTTCTTAAAGAAAGAATTCGAAGAATTTATCAAAGGATTAATATGTTTACCAATTAAACTCCCCGGAACAAGACTATATAAATCTCTACAGGTGAATATTGTGCCTTTATGTGCAGTAAGTATATAATTCACAGAAATGAGCATTCTTAAGCAATGATGATTGAGTGCGTGCATGCACGTGATTGAATAAAAACAAGGAACCTTGATTTTGCAGTCCAAGGAAAAGTTGCTAAAGATGGTGAGTAGAATCATAGAGAAGAGGAAAATGGCTATGGAGAAAACCGAAGAATTGGGCTTTCCAAACGATGTAATTGATTTACTATTACGCGATGTGGGGAACTCAGACGGAACGCATTGTCTTTCACTAGATATTATCAGTGGAAACATCATAGAGATGATGATTCCCGGAGAAGAGACTGTCCCGACCGCCATGACAGTAGCGGTTAAGTTACTAACTGACAACCCTGCTGCCTTAGCTCGACTGGTGGTATGTATCAACGGTTTTATGGACTCTTTTGTTTGAGATTTTCTAAGAGTTCTAAGAGTAACAATGTAATGTTTCTAGTACACTTCATTACGATGCTAGGAGGAGAACATGGAACTAAGGAGACGGAAGGCATTTTCCGGCGAAGAATATGCATGGACGGATTATATTTCCCTGCCATTCACTCAAAATGTAAGTCTGTATTGTGTGGCTAGTTCTTGAAAGATCCTCAAATATTGGCAGATTATGTTCACCAAACTTAGTAATTTTCAATTATTTTCCATCCCGAGCAGGTGATTAGTGAAACTCTAAGACTCGCAAACATCATCAATGCAGTATGGAGAAAAGCCGTCAAGGATGTTAGAATTAAAGGTAGACGAAAAGATAAACTTTAACAAGACGAAAACTTTAAAATGGTTCTAAGTTTCTTCATTTGTTTATCGGTTTGCAGAGTTCTTAATACCAGAAGGATGGTGCGTCTTGGCGTCCTTTAGTTCTGTTCACATGGATGAAAGAAATTACGAAAACCCTTATGAATTCAATCCTTGGAGATGGGACGTAAGCCCCGAGATCTCTTGATCACTTTACCAGTTTAGTTAGTGCATTTCGATCACTCTGTTATGCTTCTGATGGCAGAAAACAGGCGCCGCGGTCAGTAGCAATACGTTTACCCCATTTGGTGGAGGACAAAGACTATGTCCGGGGGTAGAACTTTCCCGGCTTGAAATCTCAATTTTTCTACACCATCTTGTTACAACATACAGGTAAATGCCAAGCGTAATTTGAAGGAACATGTGGAACTTGTCCTCGTTGAGTGGCAACACGAAATGGTTAGCGACATAACGTTTTGTTTATGTGCAGATGGACAGCCGAGAAGGACGAAATAGTCTATTTCCCAACAGTGAAAATGAAGAGGAAGCTGCCTATCACCATCATGCCCCTACAAGAATAATTTCCATGTTAACAAATAATGCCCGTCCCACCATTTTATTCGAAACGGGTCAGATTGTGCTGGATAGACTGGTAGTTGCAGCCATCCGGATCTTTCCTCGACGGTATTACCCAAACCCTACATCGAAATTTAGCTTACTAATGCAATTGAGACCTTGTTATTTGTGTATATATAGTTATATACCAAATAAGACATCCAGCAACAAGTTTGTCGAAGATGACGTCCTTCATCCTTTGCTGTGCATGAACAGCCAGATCGGACTCCTATAACATATAACTTGGTTGTTTTCTATTGGTTCTTGGGCTCAATAGAAATCATATTGCTGTGAATGGCCTATTGAGTCCTGAATATTCTTAGACTATGTTACATCGACTAAGATGTGGTTAGTCAAGAAAAGTAGCGGGGCATTGATGAGTAAACATCATAATAAAATTAGTTCCAGTGTCACTATCTGGACTCTCTTGTTCACAAGGAGGGGTCTCTATTGGCTGGTTAGGTTCAGTAGGACAAAAAATGCAAGTGGAGTAATAATTCGTTCTTTTTCATGTGAAGATTATGGTATTAGTTGGATAAGAAAGAATATATATATATGTGTACATAGTATATGCGGTGGTTATTTACAAATGGAAGGTACATGGTGGTCCAGTACCATGCTGTACACTTGCATTTCTCTACCCCAACAATAATGCCTACCAAAAACATTTTCTATTGAAAACACACTATGAAAAATGCAGGAAAAAATTATGTACCTTGGCACCACCGTTCAATAACGCTTTTAAAGTGAGTTAGACAACTTTTAATACACGCTATTAAATTATTGGTCAGTTTTACCATGTAGGATAGTACAATCAATGTATAAAAGTTTTCTTGAAATGCACCATGATGGGAGTTAGAAAAAAAGTAAGAACCCACATTATAAAACCACGTAATTTCTGTAGAAAACTTACCAAATTTTCGATTAAATGCATGACAAATATGGGTGGCAATAGCTTCTTGTTTACTTATATCGATTTGGTACCGCTTTCATGGAACCTAACATTTAAAGTTGGCTTGACATAAACGTTCTATAAAATGATGAAAAAAATTGAATGGTGTTTTCTTAATCTATGTGAAAAATAAAAGGTGAATATCTCTGTGAGATGGAGGGAGTATACGACAAATGGCAAGCTAAACCACCTTGATTTGACGCTTATTTTCTTCATTTTTCATTTTTTTATTCTGTTTTTAAAAAAATTAAAAATTAAAAAATTGGCAAGCCCATTCGAGAGAATAGCTTATGCCCCTCACATGTATTGGAAATGCACTAATAATATACAACAATATAACTGAATTAAAGAGTTATTATTACATTATTATCAAACAATTATGAACAAATGTTTTTGGTTGTATATCATAATTTATGAGTTACATGAATGTAACCTTGACAGTGTAGTTCTGTCACAACATTTTGTTATCTATCCTATTAAAGCATGCCTCTTGAGGTCTCATTACATTTGATTGTGTCCAAAATATTCCAAAAAATTCAAAACAAAATCTAATAATGCCAGGCTTCTTTCCTTCTACTCGATCTTGTTCATGACAGGTCTGCTTTCCTTCTGATTATGGTAACCCAGAATCAATTGCATATATTCGATATCCTTTGAGTACATAATGAGAAATCTATTTTCCATGTAGTGCGGATAATTGCCCAGAAAAACACAGGAAAACTATTGTTTGGTCAGAACCATCTTACCTGCAACTGCCCAGCTGAAACTAGCTGTATAATAATTGTTTGAAAGCACAGGAACTCTTTCTTGGGAGCATTATCATTAGTTGACACGGTATACTGGCAAAAGCTTTGCGATAACGGTACCTGAGCAAGTTATGGCTGTATGAGCAGGAATTGCAGCAATGACAAATATGATTGATCAAAAGGGACGAACTTACCACGAGTACAGGTGTACTGTAATTAGAGAAACTTTGTTATGATAGGTTGTCGTAAGCAGCATCACTAGCTTCCAGGGGCTCTGTCTTATCATGAAAATATATCCCGGATTGATTAAATAGACACAATATTTGCAGGAGTGCATCGTTTGACAATTTTGAAGGCCTCTTTTCTGCAAATCCACTAGATTCTAAAATGCCAATGATTTTCTCTCTGAACAATGTTATTCCCACTCCAGAATTTGGAGACAAATCAGAGTCCTCTTCATCGCTCAACCGATTTTCATCTCTGTTCTTAGAGCTACCATGCTTGTGGCATTGGCTACTACCCTCACAAAGTCAGTCTTGTTCCTCTGATAACTTCATTAACTCCATTAACTTCCTCTTTTGCTTAAACATAGCGCCTAGTGTTTTGTTCTTCTTGCTAAAGCAAGTCCTCGTAAATGCCCACCATTCCTCGAGATCAACGTCTGGAATCTCATGTTTTGGATAAAATCTCATGTTTTGGATAAACTTTAACCACTGAAGAATCCACCTTTGGACGCGGCAGAAAATCGTTTTTGCTGACATCCATTACGAATTCTACTTCAGCCAGCAGCTTCACATTCACGGCTAATCTATTAAACTCAGACTCACCTGGCTTTCCCAATAGCCTCCTTCCAAACTCTTTTTGAAGCAGAAGTGTTGCACTCCTAAATGGGTTCAGCTTCGCCCTCAAAACCAATTTAGCTAATAGAGGTGAAGATATGCCGTAAGGAATATTCGCCACAACAAGATCAAACTTGGGAAACTCAGTCTTCAATGCATCCCCACAAATAACCTGAAATAGAAGTGTTACTTCTCATACCTTAACTTAAAATGATGTTAATTGAATTTCTAATCCATCATATAGACAAAAATTTGCCCCTTTGAAATGATTTCCCTTCATTCATATTCAAAGATTATTCTCAATGAAAACTATGAATTACATTCTTTTACTTATAGTATGTAAGTACTCTTTAGGCAGCATAAGTGGGATAAAAGTTGGGAAACTAAACTTCAATTTGTCATTTCATCATACATCTACGAGCCATAATAATATTTTAAAATTCTCACATTCAGGCGATCCTGGAGCCCTCCTTCCGCAGCACGTTTACAGAGTCTCTCCACCATACGCTTGTCAATTTCAACTGCAACGACTTTCTTGGCCACTTCTAGGAGCTTGAGGGTGAGATTTCCAGTTCCAGGTCCAATTTCCAAAACAGTATCCTCAGGCTTAATTTTAGACGTTTGGACAATAGAATCGAGAACTCGAGGGTTCGTTAAAAGGTGCTGGCCTCTGCTTTTGAGAAGGTGTATGCGCCCCTCTTCTTCCTCTTCGTCTTTTCCTTCGTTGTGCCGGATATTTTCATAGTTCCCATTACAGGACTTCGTCCAGTTATGCCTTAGAAAAACATCTTCGTAAAAACTAAGATTGTATAGATTCTTTCTGAGATGCTTCTGGCTACTGATCATCCGGATATTCTGGGTAATTGATTCAGAATCTTAAGGAATTCAGTTGAAGTTGCAGAGAAAATGAAAAAGGCGCGTGGAAGGCAGGTGTAACGGCTAGTGAAAGGGGTCACGGTTTTTGTGGAGCTACTTTCAGCCCAAGTCCTTCGTTGAGACGATTGATTATTGTGGGCTTAATTATGACTCCAGCCCATTTCATTTAAAAAAAAAAAAAATTCCTCCCCAGCTGCAATGTTTAAAAGATCGCATTGGTCACCAAATCATACAATAGAAGATAATGGGTTAAGGGTCAAAAGATTCAACCTGATCGAATTGTGGTTCAACTAATTTTAATTAAATAATAATTAAAAAATAACGCTCAACTTAAATAATCTATTTTCGATATTTATTATGGGTGTGTGAGGTAGAATTTTGAGAGTTGATTTAGTGAAAAGTGATTTTTTAGAAGAATGTGAGGTTTTTTAAAAAGTAATATGTGGAATTGTGAAAAATGGTTTTTTTTTTTTAAGAATGTGTTCGAAAATGAATTGACGCGAAAATTGGGAAGAATTGATTCTTCCATACACATAAAAATTGTAAAAATTATAAAATCATCTAATTTTTATTGGTTTGACAAGGTATGTAGCCATTCCTGATCCGATTTTTTGGTGAACTGGGTCAATTTTCTGACCTTGTCCAGCTTTAAAACCCTGCTTGTTTGTAGGGTGATAAACTTCGGACTGTCTTGCACTGTCTCATACCTTCCGGCTTCCATGTTGTCATTTCTATTTTTCAATTTTTTTTTTCTTTCTTAACTGAATTGTCCAATTGAATTTTATAGCTAAAGATAAATTGATTCCCACCCCCCCCCCAACAAAAAAATAAAAAATAAAAAATTATCACTTTAGTTGAGTGCTCGACCAAGTATTCTTAATTCTATACTCCCTCTGTCCCAAAAAGAAATTCCCTATTTCTTTTTTTATCCGTCCCAAATTATATTCCCCTTTTATAAATTAATTTTTAAGTTCTCTAATATACCCTCATTTATGGTGCATAGTAATCAACAACAAAGAACAACTAAAGGGAAATATTAAATAAGTCAAAGGGTATATCAGGAAAAAGATGTTAAATTGTACATTTTCAATAACATTAAATGATGTTTTCTTAATCTATGTGAAAAATGAAAGGGGAATATCTTTGTGGGACAGATGGAGTACTTCCCAAAAAAAAAAAAGAAGTATTCTTATTTATATGTTCAAATTCTAAGGTATTCTTTATTGTTAAATTAAGAGTCCAACTTTTAACTTTCTCATTTAAAAATCAATTGGTAACCAATGAGACATGGCTATCAAAAAAAATTTTATGGCATGCAACTACCAGCATTTGACATCGAAGTTACACAACTTAGGAGGATGTATCTCATCAAAAAATCAATCAGTATATAGTGACACAAAGTTAAAAACTATTTACAACATCAAAATCACCAGCATTTTGGTGACAGAATCCTAGAGCTTAAGAAGCAAAATTTTTCAACCCCCAACTTTTGTGAATATTCAACGCATGTTTGTTATCTTCAATTTTTGTGACATTCATAAGTAAATTAACATAAACTAAAGTGTTGTTCATATTTCATATTCTGAAATAAAAAGCATGTTCTAATGTCTGTTTGATGAGATAAAAGCATGTTCTAATGTTTGAAACTCAACAAACATTAGAACATGCCTTTATTTTCTCAATTGTTATTGTTTGTGCCATAACTGGCAAAATACCGAAGGTTGGCTTTTCTTCCATCCACTTCCACCGAACCTGTAAATGTACTGGGCCGTTTGCTTCTTATTTTTCACAAATTTCGATTCCTTTTCAACTTAAGCAATCTTTGTCAAAAAATAAAATAAATGTAAAAATTTACTACTTCATTATCGAACAATGAGTCCATATGTTGATGCAAAAAATATGCACATGCCTAGCAAACACAAGTACCCTAAGAGCATCTCCAATGCCTAGTTAAGGTCGAATGTCATGCAGGGGCGGAGCTCTTTTAAGACGAGTGCGGTCCATGGACCGCACTCAACTCCCGAGTAGTGCAATTAAACTTGGGCAAACTTGGGCCAGACCGCACTGGCCCAAGTAAAAAATTTTATAATCCGGCAGGCCTATATTTAAAAAAAAAAATTGGTTTTTGTTATCTCTAGACCAGGAAAGGAAATAAAACTTAACCCAAAACAAATAAACAACTCTCCAACCCAATTACATGCATTGAAACGGAACGTCTCTGCCGCTGCTGCCATTTCGTTTCCAGTTTTTCCTTCGACAATTCCAAGCTTGAGTTTGACAACTCCAAGGCACTTTCCGGCGTCTTGAACTGGCACTTGGAAGAACAACGGTGAAGGGAAGATAAGCAAAATAGTCTATTATTTACTTTTTGAATCTCTTTTAAAATTTTAAACTATCAAAGATTTAAATACTTCTTCAAAATATATATGAGAATGTTAGTTTTATACTTCTTTTGGTATATTTTTGCTTTGTTTATTGTTGATTCTACAATAGTTGGAGTTTTTATTTCACTTAAAATTGTGTTTTTGTGTTTTTTTATTATTTTAGGGTTTATTCAAGATTCTTTATTTATAATGAAATTTGGGGTTTATGATTGAATTAGATTAATTTGGTATTCTATTTACTCCATAATTGTGTTGCCTATTCTTTGTTAGCAATTGGATACTAGAAGTCTAGATTTTATTGTGGTTAATGCCATAGTGGAATATGTAACTGCTCTAAACTTAGCAACTTAGGAAGTTATTTAGTAATATACAACTTGGAATTGAGGCTTTTTTGCTTTTGAGTTTGTTTGAAATAATTTTAATTTCTTATTATATATTGTTCATGGCTTAGGTTATGGAGATATTCTTTAAAAGGGAACTTGTTCATTAGAAAATGTTGAGGAAAGAAACATAGGCTATATCCTTTGGTTTACAAGCTTTTGACTTTGGCATATCAGTGTAGAAAGAGTGTTTTTTGCAATGACCATTGTAA